>LUGF01047361.1:0-25903 GCA_001625245.1 Calycopis cecrops
TTTTATTTATTATTATAGAAATATACATTTATCTAATATATGGATAAACATCCATGACCTGAGACGGGATTCGAACCCGCGACTCCTGGCGCAACGCGCTCCGCTTATTCGAGCTCTAGTAAATTACATAAATTAAATTTATAACGCGCGCGAGTTACCGCGCGTTTGGCAGTGCGCGGGCCGAGGCGCGGGGCGCACCCCGCACGCGGCGCGGGGCGCACCCCGCGGTGCCTCACGGCTCACCCCCGCAACTTCGACGATCGGCACTGCTCAGCTCGCCTTAATAACTTTTGAGTTTTGACGTTTGCGACGTTGCTGTTCTTAGTACCTTTCAACGATAATCTAGCACGGCGAATATCGATCGCAGTTGTCGGTTAGCGTGCATTGCGAGTATGTTACGGACCTATTAATAAAAATATTAAAAAGAAGATATTGTGAGATGTATGTGATATAATTATATGAATATATAATTATATAGTTGATTTTTCTTTGTTTTCTATAATGTTCGATCACTTATTGTTATCAAGTCTAATTAGGTATAACATAGTAGTGGAAATATAAAAAATTTTCCTCCCTTATCTACGGGGCCTAAAAAACAAATATTTTTATCTTTAAAAATCAAAAAGCGTTATATAGCTTAAACTGCTTTTTATAGCACTTAACCTCTTCTTGCATTATAAGTAACAAAATTCATTTAAAAGTATAGATATCAGCTTCGTAAGCTTTATAATTTTCTATACAGCTGCGACGGGAAAAGATTTGTAAAGCCCACAGGAAATAGAAAATGAACGAGTGATGGAACAGGTCTTATATTTAAGCTTTCTATTACTGTAAAGTTTCATGAATAACCGTTCAGTAGAATAGTTTTAATGGGCGCAGTAGTTTGGAGTCATTTTGATACAAAGAAATAAAAAAACTCTTTATAATATTAGTATAGATAACTTTAGCAATCTCAACAAAGAGGTCTGAAAGATATTTTACAGTGCTACGATGACGGTTTCTGAAAATATGGAACATGTTTTTTACTCATGGCACTGACTTATGCTTTTATGACTTATGTTTTAGTTTAAGAATACCGCGAAACGGCGATGTGCAGGACATCTGCGCGCATTAATAAAAGCTTGACGGGCTTGGGAATGCAAAAGAGCTGACAATTTTATGTTTCAATATAAGCTATCCCCATATATATATTATATATAGATGCTAGTAAGACGCTAGTAGAGTATTTTTTACTTACTTACTTGTGCCTGAACTGGGCTGGTATGTTTTGATAGCTAGGCACTGCTGCTGACACAAAGTCAGTGTGAATAAATGTCGAGTTTTTAGCAGTATCACAGAAATAAGTTACTCCGATGTACCTGCTCAGAATATATATTTTTTGAAAAGCACGAAAAAATTTCAGCATATAGAAACTTTTAATGTGAATCACAGACTGATATTTATATATTACTAGCTTACACCCGAGGCTTCGCCCGCGTGGATTTCGGACTTCAAAAATTATTCAAAATTTTAACTTATTATGTTATTCTGATATGAAAGCTATATTACGTAAAGTTTCATGAATATCCGTTTAGTAGTTTTTGTGTGAAAGAGTAACAAACATTCTCATGGATGGGTTTCCCCTTTTAGCACTTAATTTTAAGTTACAACAGAAAACATATAGTAGTAGAAACTTTACCTTCTTTTAATGTTTATCAAATAATTGTAGCTACTCTATATATTTCTTATTCAAAAGCACGCTAGCGCACCATTTGCGTTTTTATTATATGCATTACACTGCACATTTTCGCTTGATTTCAAATCTTTTTGATGTCTAAGCGTTAACTGGCTAGCTGAGGTTATAAATGGCAAGCTGGCGAGCTCGAAATGATTTGCGATTTTATGCTCGAGACGAACATATTATGTACCAACATGTATTTTAGGGTTATCCGGTTGTAAAACGAGGACGTTAAATAATATTTCATTAATACTATTTAATAAATATGTGTATATACGTACTTAACTTATTAATAGACTAGTTGCGCCGCGCGGTTACACCCGCGTAAATTTCGATCCCATGGAAAATAGAAAATCATCCCACGGCCCATAGGAACATTTTTGACGTGATAACGTCTTATAAATCGATAGAGCAGGCTGTTCCAAAAAACTTGACAACATGCGGCGTTACCTAGTTGTCAAATGTACATTGTACATGTCCTGTTTGAATGAATGATTGACCGAACAATATTACGTTCCGTAAGCACATTGCTGTTGAATTGTATGTTATAGGATTATTTGCAAAATAAAGGAACAAAAAATTTAAATTGGACCAGTTACATGTTCCCACGGTCAAACTTTAGATCCGATGGCCCTTGGTCACATCTAATGAAACCACGGTAAGGTATTTGTATGAACACCCTAACCAAATAGATTTGTGCAAGCTATAGCGCGATGTAGGATACGTGATAACGCCATCTGTTATGCATTAGACGAACTATATATCTGCTATACAAATAACTTGCAATCTAACATACCATTTCCAATTACCTCTTTCTCTATATACATACAAATCTATTAAACAAATGAAATTAAAATTTTCTTTTGAAAAATGCTACCATTCCATCAGTATTTTCTTAAGACGTTGTCACGTTCAACTATCGTCAGTAAATCGACTTTACAGACAACCGATGTTTTTTCGTGATAAAAACTACCCTATGTGTTAATCCAAGTTACCCTCTATGTGTGTGCGTGATTGTTTACGAAAATCGGTTCAGCAGTTTTTGCGTGAAGGAGTAGCAAACAAACAAACTAACATGCAAACTTTCGTATTTATAATATTAGTAGGGTTTAACGTTGAAGTTCTTTGATTATATACACGTGTATATAATCAAAGAATACTATAGCAGACATACATACATACTTCAGCATCTGCATGCTATGCCTTGATATGTCATTGACAATTTGAAATAGATGAGAGAGATTATACAATTTAAAATAGATAGAGTGGTAAAGTAAAAAAAATAAAATACATAGGTAGGTACAATAAAATACTCTCGTGACTATGATTGCAATAAAGCATATTTTGTAAAAAACCGGCCAAGTGCGAGTCCGACTCGCACACCGAGGGTTCCGTATGAATGGGAAGAACATTCCAAACGTAATGCATGGTTTTACAGACAGTAAAACGAGACGTACAGACAGACGGACAACAAAGCGATCCTATAAGAGTTCCGTTTTTCTCTTTGAGATACGGAGCCCTAAAAATTGAGATAATATCATACTGGGATAGACCTCTTTGAAATAGGTAAAAGTAGTTTTTAAAAATAATAAAAATGAATTAAAACTTATAAAACGTATAAAAAAAAAACAACAGTGTGCCAGTCCCTATGCCGCAAATGAATAAAAAACCACAAACACTTCTTCAAATAACGCTATTTAAGATGTGTCACTTTTAAGGATGTTTTTATTTTCAATGGAATTAGCCTCTTTGATCTTTTAATCACGTAAATCAATATAACTTATACGTACCAAATATAAATACTAAAATACACTTAACCCACTTTATTTATACTAGTAAGATTATAGTAGTTGTAGTAGTAAATTATTATACGAACTCTGTCATAAATATCCCATTAAAAATATTGATAATATGACGTATAAAATGAAATCTCGAAGGATGACATGTAGAAAGAAAGGTTAACAAAACAAATATACAAAAAGAATGTGGAGGGATATATATTCTGGAGAAGACCAAGACGATCAATCTGATCAAGGTACGTCAGTACCTGACTGTCCGAATGCTTTTCGCCAGGGACTCGAAAATACCACTATAAAAAAGTGTTATTAAAAAAAACCACACAACTGACGTAAAACTTATTGATTTAATATACAAATTCATTTTCTACGGTAGTTACAATGACATAACATGTCATATGATTTTTATTTCAAATATCACTTAAATCGAATTTGAATTTTGAATTTGTATGACAAATTCCTACTTAACTTGTAACCGTAGACAGAGGAATTACTTTTGCATGCCTTAAGCGCGAGCGTAGGTATGCTCTACTCTCGCCTAAAAATCAAAAACTGGGTTCGGTCAGAGTTTTATTTTAAATAAATAATAATATAGTGCTTAAAGTAGGTTGGCCTTCATACCACAATAAAAGAAAACATCAATGGTCATTTTTCTAAACAATAAACAGCAATCCAACCCACAATTTAGATAAAAAAATGAATTTTTCAGAAAAAAATCTATGAAAAACATATAACATTCTCTCTGTAATCTCCATAACTTTTGAAAAACATAACTAATCGATTTAAATTTTATTTCAATAGGTCCGTAAATCTATTGTGACGAACTGATTAGAAAACCATAACTCAATTATTATTCGTTTTATAGTAAAAAATCAAATGTGTACTGTTGAAACTAAAAAATTTACATCTTAGGCAGCCTAATATACAAATACAAAAAATATAAAACCCCTAAACAGTGACGTTTACTCTCAGAGTAAACGTCAAAAATATGTCAACAGTGAGCTTTACTCTGAGAGTAAAGCCACTTGAGACTTTATTTTCACAACGTTAGAGTGTATAATTGAATAAATCGCGTTCGCGCACTTAAAACATTATGGTAAGAGACATTCTTTATGGTTAAGTTTTAATTGCGTCATTCATATAAGCTGCAAGCACAATTTTATTAGTCTAACGTTTATTAATTTATGTTTACCTACGTTTCTCGACTAAAATTATGTAATTTATATTGGTAATAATCGCTTTTATCTGAAGCAGTTTTTATTTTTACATTATGATGTCTAATAAATATAAAATAACTTATTTTCTTTAAGATTCAAGTTTACCATAAAACTATTTGAAAATTAAAAATAAAAAAAGCAATTTTTGGTGAAAAGCGTATATGTTATCATGAGTATCTAATTTAAATAACATACGTATGACACGAGTGCTTAAGGCATGCACATTTGGTTTTACCAAACTTTTTCATTTATCTCTGTCTACGCTTGTAACGCTCTCGCCAGCTTGATAAGCGCGCGTATAGAAGTTTTAGTTCAAAAAATATTTTTGTAAGTATAACACATTCAATCTGTTACAGAATAATTTGAAATGAGTTTTTATTTAAAATAGAATTATAGAAATTACTTTTTGAACGTCAACAATTTAATCTACCACCGGTTCAACCCTAGCCCTGTCCTAAGAAGAATTACTGTAACACTTATACGTTTTTGTTTTAACCCATAAAAACTACTTAGGTATTTCGTTTTCCTTCGAGGTCACGTAAATTATGGCAACGACGTGCGCCCCTATTCAATTATGTGTATATTTATGCTAATCAAAACCTTATTGGCTGTAATTCTTATTAAAACTAATAATAAACAGGTATTTATGCAAATACGTTCAAAGTGTGACACTTTTTTGTTTTAATATAATAAGACATAAATGAAAATCAATGTTCAAACACTATTTGGCTACCGGTCCTTGCCCTTCGCAACCGGCGTGTTTTTATGAAAAGAAGAAGAGAAGAAGAAAGAGAAAGGAAGCAGCTAGGCAAGTTTGTAAGGACAGTAACATATTATGTCGCTTAATTTTACTCACTGTCTACACCTATAAGGAAGAGGCGTGAAAATGTGTTGTTGTCCCTTAAACATTTTTTATTTAAACCAAGGAGACAAAACGAGCAATCGTAACTCTTATATCGCTGTCTCTTAGACCAGCAGTCGACAAGCCGGGGCCCGCGAAGTCTAGAAAAAAGTTAAATTGTGCTTCTAGGGTGAATATCATACAAATGTTGCCCACGTTTAGTTTATTTTGTAGCATTGCGGCTCTTGCCTGCCAAAAGTTGCCGAACCCTGTTTTAGACAGTTCCCACCAACACGCCACCCGATACTGATTAATATATGAAACGAACTAATATATACGATATATTTTTTATATACGATCAAAATTGTTTTGATTTAAATAAAAGGGTTAATTGTAACCGTTTTTTTGGTAACGCAGGGGAATACAGTTACGTATGATACCTAGGAGACCAGGTGGGCCCCTCGACCTATGTCGGAATCTACACTCAGTGCAATACCGACTAAACCAGTTTAATTAACATAGAGCTATAGAACTTTACTTGAACCACATTGCAAAGGTCTCGAAGAGCCTTCACGAGGACAACCTGCTCTTGTTTGGTGATTTCAACGCCAACAGTGTCTGGTGAGAGAGGCCTCTTTATGCCGATGGCTGCAAAACTGCATCTAAATGGGGTCAACGAAGGTAGCATTCACACCTTCCACAAGTACAAGGGCATTCAACTGTGCACGAGCATAGTTGACGTCACAGTGTGCTCCGATTACCTGCTGCCGAGTATCATTCACTGGCGCGTCGACGAGGACTCATCTGGGCTCTCGGATCACAAGATAATTAGATTTTCTGTCTCTCCTGGAGACCCGGTGAGAGGTATTTGCTAAATCCTTTAACCAGGAAATTTAACACCCAAAAGACGAACTGGGAAACAATCAGAGACGTGTTCCTGGAAGGCCTGACCAGGCGCAATATCTGCCTGCTCACCATAGACGCTGTCTCGGACCCCCTGCAGCTTAAAGAGATCGTGATCACATACCAAGAGGCCATTGACGAGGCATGCCGCAGATCAATGCCTCTCAGCGGTGGAGATAGAAGAAGAAACCAGTAAATGATAGAATACCAAACTCACTGACCTGAAGATGCAGCTAAAAAGGATAAAAGGCGTTCACCAAAACAGGAAACCTGTTTTAATAGAAGAACTGATCAGGGTGAAGGAGCGATACAAAGCACTCATTGAGAACCCCATAACCGACTCGTGGAAGCGTTTCTGCAAAACACAGGAAAGGGAGATTATGTGGGAAGGTGTATTAAGGTCATCAGGAGCTTTTTTTAATCGAAGTTTGGCCCACCACGCGTTTTCACCGCTGCTACTCCTGTGTCGCCAGGATCAACAGCGGCAACAACACTTGACCCTTCGATATGATAGCAGAGAGCCCGAGGGAAAGCTAAATCTGTCTTGGGGCCCGTAAGGAATTTAATCAGAAGAAAGTAACAGGAGTAGGAAGTAATTCAAATTTCCCTCCCTAATCAAAGCGGGAGACAGTACAAGATTGCAGTGACTTAAATAAGCCAAGAAGTAGAGAGAGCAGCCAGGTGAAGCCCGGCTACTATGCACCACGGAAATATAAATTAATGATCATCAGGAGCTGCATAAAAATAAAAGGGGACACGCTACTAACCTCGCCCTGCGACCCGGACAAGACACTGGATCCCGATGCATACTGCATCATTCTCGCGGAGACTTTCTTTCCTCACGACGACCCCTCCCAGGATACGGCAGAACAGGCGGAGGTCAGACGCTTTATTAGCGAAATGCCGTTGAGCACGGCTCTATCCCGCTTTTCAGTCGGATGTCGAGGCGGTGCTCAGAAAAATGAGCCCCAAGAAAGCACCGGGGCCAGACGGCATTAGCTTGGACATTCGTGACGCCGCCTATAGAGCGGATGAGGACCTTTTCGTGGCATATGAGCAGATACATTTTTGTAGGAGCCTTTCCAAAGGTATGGAAGAAGGCACGAATAAAGGTCATCCCCAAGGCAGTTGAAGTCGACTACCAAACACCAAAGGCCTACAGACCTATCGGTCTGCTCCCTGTCTTGGGGAAAATACTAGAAAAGCTTGTAATCACGAGGATTCTTTGGGGGCTTGATCCGGCGAAAAGATAAGCACGAGACTATGCGGCTTCTTACCTCAACGCAGTACTGATGATGCACTCTTCGACGCGGTGGAATCGTAAAAGACCATCTAGTCAACAAAAAATTAACTGCAGTCATATCCCTCGACATGACTGGTGCTTTTGACAACGCCCGGTGGCCCGCTATCCTGTTTGAACTGCGCAAGAGGGACCCAGACCCGTCACTCTACCGTATCATCAAAATCTACCTCTCGGCATAGAGCGTTGAAACAAGGTAGCAGAGGTAACCATAGATAAGCTGCAGCATAACTGCAGCGAGGAATTCAACAAAATAAATGTGTCATAAAAGTCTACTAGGGGGCCCAACGCTAGGTATAAGGTTGGGTCCTACACAAGACCGTTCGCTCGGATAAGGACGCGGTACCAAACACGTCTACTAAATCAATTATTAATACTTTCAAGGCACAATCACTGCGTCAGCGAAGACGGCGACAAATATATCACGTTATCAAAAAAAAAAACGACTAAACCTGCCTTTAACCGCTATAATTGGAAGGTCCCGGATGTGTAAACAACAGGATCCTTTCTGGGACAGGCCGTCCCCAGTGAAAAGGCCAGACTTCTCCTCCGGCTGCTTCTGAACAATCCCTACTACTTCGTTGAAACCGTACAATATGATCAGGTTCTTATCCTGACCCCTGACCCAAGTACTTAAAAGAAGCACGCTACCAATGTGTCAACAAAAACAATTAACCCTTATTTAAACATAGTCAAGTAAAAACAGTATGGTAATTTTAAAATAAAGGTAACGAATAAAACACACGTAAAACAATGAAAGATAAATTATGGCCGCATACATTCAACGTGTGCTGAGAACAAAAAGCATTAACGAATTGTTAAGAGTGTACAAATTTTATGCACAAAATAAATTCAACGCTCTCCACGCTTTTATAAATGTGCATTTTCATATCCAGTTCCGGAGCGGATGTGAGCAAGCGGGAAATAATATTTGTATTGTATTCTTCCATATCAATAATAACAATCATAGAACTGATGTGTGATCTCAGTCGGCGTAATTTTTGTTATCGTATCGAACAGACACAACCGGGAGGGCAACTCTCGACATGTAATATTACATTAAATGAGAAATTTATACGATCGGGTTGCATGCGGTTGATGAGCATCCAATGACAAAATGTCCTTACAATGAAATGTAGGAAGGCACAAGTATTAAATTAACTGTGCGAATATTAAAGAAAGTCCGTTATCGCCAACAGACATCTTTCTTTTTTTTGCATCGGAAATCGGCTAAAAGATACCCGGACTAAGAGAAGTATTGGCAGACCGGGTTATGTGAGATTTTTACCAACTAAAACTCCTGCGGCGAACATCTGATATCATCTAGGAACAATGGAAACTCGTAACGATCAATATCCGCTGTCCCTATCCTTACGCTTGCATTTCCCCTTGCATTAGGCTATGCTCTTCTCTATAATGTTGGCTAAGCGTAATCGATTTATGACCAAGTAGATTCCTCCTATCAACTTAATTCAGCTCATTACAAAAGAGAAAAGAAATTACCTAATTATTAGGGCTTTTTGTCTGAGGCACTGGCTCGTCTTAAGGGTCAGCTCACACCGATACGCGACGCCACGCGGCGCCGCGCGTAGATTTTACATAGAGCAACTCAAAATATACTTTATTTACTACACGAAAAGATACACATTTCATTGTGAGAATGCAGATACGTTGCGCTGCGCAGCGCTGCACCTCGAGACGCCTCGCGGCGCAGCGCGACGTATCGCAACGTGGCGGTGACGCGCGGCGTGCAAGAGCGGTGCTGCGTCTCGCGTTGCCGCGAGTAGCAGCGCGGCGCCGCGAGGCGCAGCCTGAGGCCGCTGTGGCGACTTGTCTACTATTTCCGTCCCGACTTCGTTTAGATCTCATGAAGTTCGGTCGAGTGATAAAGAGTTTTTCTAACATCGATCATCCCTAACTACGGGTGTCGGGTGGGCGCGGGAGAGGCGGTCGCCCGCGGCACAGCCGCGGCGAGTAGACACGTTCCGCTGCGCCGCGCGGCGTCGTTGATGATACGATTTAAAGATGCGTCTCGCGGCGCCGCGAGGCATCTCGCGGCGCCGCGCTGCGCAGCGCGGAATCAAAGCCGCGTCACGTCGCGTCGCGTCTCGGTGTGAATTGACCCTAAGGGGCCTCTTTTTTGTCTTTGAAGACGTCGACTTGGACCAAACCATTCTCGGATCCGCTATGCTGTCTTCTTTTTCAGTATAGAGAGAAAACTACTGCATGTTTCTCACCTGATGCTTAAACTGTTTGCAGTCTGTATGTGCCTCCGTCAATACTTAGTGTTGATATACAATCATCCAATGCAGCAAATAATACTATCATGCTATTAATAATACCGGTACTTAAATATAGCGCAGATGTGATGTTATTCATCTCCAATAGGCCACTGGAACATTACAAAAAGCACACAACTAAAAAAATTGCCATTTTTATGGCCTGACTTTTTTAAACGAGAGTAAACTGAACATCACGTCGTGTCAGACTGAGAATTGCTTTCTGTATGTTGCAAACAGTCGTCATATTTAGTAAAAACGAGGTAGAATATTTAAAGGGCACATTAGTATAAAAATGGGTGGCTATAGTTTTTATACTAAAGAATCGAAATTGGTGTTGCTGTTTAGATGAACATCTCTACTTTACGAATATAATATGTGTCGCATCAACGTGGCATATGGGAATCTACTCAAATCTATACTTATAAAATAACATGTCCTGACTGACTGACTTACTCATCATCGCCGATCAAAAACTGTTAGAGTTACTGCCCTGAAATTTGTTGAGTAGGGTCTTTTTATTGAGTAGACATCCAATAAGTACGGAATTTCTAAAATTCTACTCCTAAGGGGTTGAAAGTTTGGATGAAAATCCTTATTAATGGGCAATTGATTAAAAAAAATAAATGTGTTTAAAACAAGGAACAAATTATTTATACAGTTTTTAATTCATTCAACTCCAGTTAATTTTTGTATTTCATTTGAATCCTCCGCTCGCTAAACACGATAAAAATAGACGACGCGACCTAACTCCTTACTGCGATCACAGATTATAAACTTAACTGCGGTGTGGTGTAGTGCGGGAAACTAACATTGTTAAATAAGCGACCCGAACACGTGAGAGCCGACGTCATTTGCAGTCGTTTGCATGTTTGTATGTTTGTCTAGATTAACTTCTGAAACTACTGGACGTATTCAAACTAAACTAGCGCTGAAGGTCTGTTCATGTTGGCTTCAGAAGGAAAAACATACAATATCGTATATAGAGAAATACTTTAAACTGTTTAACGATTAAGGACGAAATTTCGGCACACTGCAAGTAAACATTGACAAATCACTTTCATTATAAACTACGCTACGCGAACGAAGTCTCCATCAAATGTGTATAGTTATATTTAATGTTAAATAAAGGATTATTATTATTATTATCTAAGAACATTGCTGGAGCATCTGTATGTTCTTGTTGCCGAGTTCTAAACAAAAAATAAACCATGCTGGCTACATTAGCGCAGCATCCGATGGTTGATGATCCCAGGAGGGAACGCTCCGAGTAGGTTTCACGAAGGCCCTCTCTGGATGCGTCCATGGAGGAGAGGTGTACCGATGTGTCGTAGCCGAGCACCTTAGCTCCCGCAACCGAACGGGGGCGCACCGTCTGATGCGTTAGCGGTGGGGCGTATAATGGTTGGTCTGTCGCCCAGCGAATGGGACCAGTCAATACCGGAAGTCCTCCACCCGTCCCTCTGAATCAGTAGATGGCAGCGTTGATTAGGACGACCGGCGTGGTGTGCTCTGTTGGAACATTGGGACCATGGGTAAGGATGGAAACCTGACTTAATTTCACGGTTCCGACGTGGAGAAGGGACTATTCAAAGGCAGCCGGACAGTTCCCAAGGAGGAGGAGTCTGCCTGCTCTACCGAGGCCAGCCTGTCGACGGAGACTCCCTGTTGTTTTTAGATCCGGGGCCCTCCAATTATAGCGGCTGAAGGGTGCCTGCAGGTGTTTAGTCGATAGGGGTAACCCAGTTGTCGAGATCGACACTATACCCGGTTGAGCCACCCGGGCTTCTGGGTGGCGTACGTAAAAGCATTCTGCGTTACCAAAAAAAAGCATCCGATGGCTCGGCAGCCGCGCCGTATAGAAGAGCAGTAATAAACTTTTATACTCGCTTTGCCCTATTATGTAGGGTTCACAAATATGTAAATAAAAATTTGTTTCCTTGGCCATAACACAGAATAGCTACATAAAACACAATTACTATTTTGTCTTTTGACATCTACCAAATTCCATCAAAATTCAAACTCTAAGTCCAATAACACAGCAAATTATGGACGAATATAGTAAACGCTCAAGAAGGTACACCGAAAAAGGACGAGAGCCAGAGACGACGAAGCTCAACACGAGCGCACCCGCGCGCCAAGTTCCCTCCACCCCTTGTATTCAAACGTCAATAACAGCCAAAATCGGCTTTACTTGCAACAACACAAACCCTGGCCGGTCATTTTGAACTCGACAGTCTTCTTTTTTGTAACTTCAGAATATCCATTTCGTTGTTTCAAGGAGCCCATCTTTCTGTAGAAAATCCTCTACCTGCGCTTATCTATAGACATAGATATAGAAAAAGAGAGAGAGATGTTGAGTATGATGATCACAAGTACTTCGACTATCGAAATTTAATCTAATAAAAAAATCAAACTCACCTCTGAGCTGAGTTTGCATTTATTGAAAATTTTCAGTAAAAAAAATCAATATTTTTAATAATTCGTATCTCGTGTAGAAATGTGCCTAATAGTGATATTTGAATAGCAGCGACCACACTGAGCAGTTGTAGAAAATCGCAGTGAATAGTAGTAGTCATTTAATCGCAATTTAAATAGCTCTTTACTTTAGCGTCTATCGGTGGTCACGATATTTTATATGGCATATTGTATGTCACTCGTCTATATCTCTAATGCCTTTTACCGTAAACATGTATCTAAATGTATAACAAGTCTTATATCTATTTAAATAATATTAAATTGTGTTATAAAAAGGCCATAAAAAAATTTCAATGCTTCTAAATAGGAAGTAAATTCGAAATAGTGTAACGTCTGCCTCTCGTAGAGATGTTATGGGGGCGTATTTAAGGCAGCGTCACTTACTTTCTCCACTTATGATTATCTATTTAGTATCTATGCCAATCTGGCTGAAGGGGAACACTAAATAATAAAACTTGGAAAACGTATCTATTTATTGTCGCATAGAATCATATTATTTAAAATGACCCTAACTCGGCATTTATGTTAAGTTATTATATATTTGTTCTCCGCGCCCGAAGGCGTCTCGAAGAATGGAAAATTCTTACATCTGTCCACAAAAGACAAATTTTTAAAGCGTTCCAATATTAAAAATGGATATACTTTTTCTTAAAGTATATCCATTTAAAGGTTTTACCTTTCATACTGTTCGAGAAGACTCTTCTTCTCTGCTAACCATCACATTAGTAACGTAGGTATACTAGTATACTCTTTGGCCGAAGCCAAATAAAACCTTTAAAAGTGTATAGGTTTTAATAAAAAAAAATTTATTCGAATTCTACTAGAAGAAGAATTTGAATATTGTTTGCCTTTGACAGACGTAAGATTTTTTCATTAGCATTCGATTTGGGATTCGCACTGGGAAGGTGCGAACAAGAATATGTAACTATAATTCAGTAGTCATTATTGCATTGTAATTTATTACAATAAACGTGTCTCTCACTTACGTGTTTCACTTATAGTATCTCATTTAAGCCAGATTGGCATAGATTATCACTAGGGAGTAATAGTGAAGAATAAACGGTGTAAGCCAGATTGGCATAGATTATAACTAGGAAGTAATAGTTAAGAATATAAGTGACGCTGCACTCGAAGTACGCTCCCATAGACATCTTCCCCGAGTGCAGTGGTCACAATAGCCACTATATTATTACACTATAGGTAATCACTATCTTGTACATGAAGAAATGCTAAAATTTAAATATAATATTACTTTATTGAAATATACCATATAAAATACACTAATATTATTTCGTCATAACCATTTATTTAAACACCAACATATTCAAATACTTTTTATTTAGTCTATGTTCAAATATACTAAATGAATCAAAATATACTAAATCACAAATAGCAATAAAACAAAAGACAAGTCTGTACAAGTCAAAACATGACAATTGGCGTTAAAGTTATTCTAGAAAGCGACCGATAGAACAATGAGCTGCACCAGTTATGGTGAGACAGCGATTACGATCGTTGCGAAAAATCACTATGAGCTGTATGCGTCGCTGCCACACACATCATCACAGCGAACGTGTAATAACAGTGATTGGTCGCTTTGGACATGTAGTGATTTAATCGCTGAATGCGCAAAGAGTGATCGCAATTGCGATCGCTGTAACAGCAGGGTGACCTTTAATAGTGATCGCGATCGCTTTCTCACCTTTGATCTCGTGAATAGTATTTGACGAACTGAAATGAAATTTTGCTGGAATGATATTAACATGTCAAGCAAGTTTTAAAAATTAAAAAAAAACAAAGTTCAATTTCACTAGCTTTTTTTGGTACAGCCACTGAAAGGTTATGATTATTATTAAAAAAAATAATAATAATCAACGTAAAAGTTTTAATTTCAAAAGTGATTACATTACGCATATTTAAGAAAAAAAAATGCAGCCCTAGATCTTAGGTCAGGAAAGGGAGAAGAAAATACGAAAAAAATATGATTTCTTCAAAACCATCCACTTTCGCTAATATACATGGGGGTTATTTGAATAGCCCTTGGCAAGCCCCATCGACTAATTCTTTTCGGATCATGTGGATTGTGACACCGTGTAGGTATATTTTGCGCTAAGTAGCTGGTGTATAATCCAGTCTCTAATCGCATAGTATCACAGTAACACCAGGTAACACTATGTGTGTTACTGTGATATTGTGCGGTTAGTAGCTGTATGTAGAGCTGTAGAGGTGTATTTATCCAAGAGTTACAAAAAATATAGATAAGCTCGTAAGGTCATGAACCAATGTTTTCCCGTTGTGTGGCTCATTACTTTTAAAAAGAATATTTTTAATCCGCATTATTACAATATATTTTGCATCTGTGTATTATTACTTGCCATACTCATGCATTTGAGGATGATCGTAGCTAGGGCAACCACATGCCACGAACTATGGGGACAAACGTGTCGGGCAACAGGGATTACATCAGTATATAAAATACAGCGCACCCTCTTGTAGGGTGAGGCGACAAATTGACAAACTTGATTTCTGCGTACGTGACGATCGAGATTTCATGTTAATCTAAAACTAGAAAAATACGTATCTCGTTTAGTTTCTTATTGACTATTTTCAATTGTGAAAAGTGCCCTACTTTTACTGAGAAGAGTCCTGGACCCTGGTGTACATTATTGTACAGCAGGACTCCTCTCAGCCGGGCGGCGGCGTCAAGTTACTGCTCTGCCAACGCATTCGTTTGTGAGTTTCTGGTGTGTTGTGGTTGTGAGCATATTAAGGGATGGCTTGGAAGAAATTATGAACACAACGTAGTTGCAAAATATTATATTGCGAATGTTAGTCAATATAATGAAAAACTGAAAATGAAAAAGTTTTTATTCAAAATAATTGTACAAACCACACCGCATAAAAAGCGACATCACAGCTGTCACTTTACGCTTGTATCGTGTAAGCGAGAGATACCTCTCGGATCGTACCGGCCCAACATATTCTTCTTCCACGTTATATGTTTACCGTGTACTTACAAAATTAAACATTGCTTAATTGAATACCAACTTTAAGCCTTCAAGATTATTTTCTTTAAGGTCACACACGATAGGTACTTACAAATTTGCTCCAGAGCAGTTTGTTCGCTCGCTTCGCTTGTTCTTATGGAATAAGAAGATATTGTCTCCTGAAACTGTTACGTAGAAACTATTTAACAAAATTATCTACTAAAAAATAACATACATACACCTAACACAATATCATTTAAGAATTTAATAGACATACATAATGAGTCTTCTGAAGACAGCTATGGTCGTGTATAGGGGATACATCGTCATTCTAACAGAAGGAAGTGAACTAGATACATGATGTTAAAGTTTTTGTTTTAAATTCCCAATTATAATCTAATCCATTTCATAATTGGGTCGTGAAGGGGTAACAAACATAAATACAAGCTCATTTACAATATGAAAGTAAAATTTATAATTTATCATGATATCGATGGTATCGTGTATTCTAAAGTTACAAATCCCCTGGTATATGCACGTTGTACCGAAACCGTGTACAAAGCTGGATATTATCATTGGATTTGGTTTCATGCATACGTATTAGGAATTAGAAACAGATTTGAGGTTTTGTTATTTCAGCTCTCATATTATGTTGTTCTTTTTGTTAAGGCCACCTACGACTGAAGCGGATTGTAAATTTTCATAATCATACATAAGCTCATTTAAATCGGTGATTGAAGAAAATGTGTGATTTCATCATCGCCGTTTTTGAAATCAGTTGCACTAAGGGTCAATTCACACCAAAAGCGCGGCGAAGGGCAGCGAAGTGGAGCGCAGTTTATGTGTCATATGAATTTCAACTTTATTTTCATTACAGTAGTACCTATTATCGAATTCTCGCGACTTCCGCGCGGATTCCAGCGACTTCCCGAGCATTCGCGGGAATCCGCGCGCCTTCCCTACCGGGCGGGTCGCTTCGTTTCGCTGCGCTTTGCCGCGCTTTTGGTGTGAATTGACCCTAAGCCGTCTTCCAAGAGCTCGAGACATTGACAGCAGAATTAGAGTAACGGGAAAGGCTCATCAACACTGGTACTAACTCCGGAGAACAAATTGGCAACAACTACAGCAGATCGATGCTTTACGCATCGCGTTCTCTGTTTTTCTACTAAAAGTCTTCCTAACAAGCTAAATGAATATAGCAAAAGTGCCTTAGAGTTTAAACAAGCGTTTAACCATATCCACAGCTTATTGTCGATTTGGTATAAAAAGAACCTACCACGCACCCCATTGTTGTAGTACTCGTATTAATGGGGTTGCACGGCTTCCCTTTATTAATGTTTAAGCCTATTGTACCCCGAAATAGCCAACCCTCGAACATAGTACACAATGCATTAACAAATTAATAGCCGTCCCATAATGCAATCCATTGCACACATGTGTATAGATATTTTTAGGGTTCCGAACCTCAAACAATATAATTATTATACTAAGAATAAGGAACCCTAAAATTTGCTCGTCCGAAAATCAGTTGTACTCTAATAACATTATGCCACACATGTCTTTCTCTGTCATGTCTTCAACGGACAGGTGGGCGCAGTGGTACAGGTCTCGGATAAGCGGAGTGTGTTGCACCAGGGATTGCGGGTTCGAATCCCGCCTTAGTCATAGATGTATATCTATGTATTATTATATGTATTTCTATAATAAAAAATCATAAATTTATAAAATATATTAAACGTATTACCGTTGTCTAATACTCGAAACACACGTCCTTACGTTATTTGCCACGGGGCTAGGCTGAAGAAGTGTAATATTTTTTTTAGATATTTTTAGATATTTAGATATTTTTTTGATATTAGTAATTTTTAGGGAACCTAAAATGCTAACTACGACTGCTACTAATTCAAACTATCACAAAAACTCGAAAAGTAAAACTACTCACTACTTTGGCTGTTTATTTTATTTAAATTTGTTTATAAATTAAATGTTCTGTATTAATCTAAAGATATAAAACCTGTTCTTTCTAAATAAAACTACAACTCATCTTATCTCAACGTATTTAATATTCACATGTACAGGGTTTGACGGATTTCAGCGTACAATATAAAATGAATATAATACAATACGACACGATACGATACGATACGATACGAAACGATACGATACGATACGAAACGATACGATACGAAACGAAACGATACGATACGATACGATACGATACGATACGATACGATACAATATGAATTTAAATGAGGTATCGTTCGATCGATTGGAAGATTCATCAAGAGACCAATAGAACATTTTTTACAGCTGGGTCTTATGTTATCTGTCCAATAATATATATATATATCTGGAGTTGTATTATTTATTCTAGCTTCTAAATTACCGAGTACATTCGGAAACTTCGTGTTAACTATCTATATACTACGACCTTATTTTTGACAGAAACCAGGAAAGTTCAAAAACAAATATTTTCAAAATAAAAACATATTTAGACAAAAAAAGATGTGAAAAAAGGTATTATTAAGCTCATTACGTCGTGCGTAGATTTAATTAGTAGGATTACTTGATTTAACTATTTAAAACTTAGTTTTTGCATTTGAAATAATGCCTACCTAGGAGTTAGTAAATTAATGTATTCCTTAAAATATCGATTATTTAAGTTAAAAACACACACAATAATTGACCTGCCTGCTTACATTAATTGCCCCCTTAAGGAGAAAAGTGGCGTAATTAAAAAATGGCACACTTATCTTTTGTAACCATTTAATAAAATAATGATAATACTATTAGTAGGTACCTTCTCTAAGTGTTTTGGCTACATTATCTACGTCCGCAATAATTACAGACTTCTTATTATGTAACTCACTAGTAGTATCTTACCTATTATTGAGCAGTCTTGGGCTCAGATACACTTAAGCTGTTCTATCGTAAACTACTGAACTACTCGTAGTTGCATGGAAAAGCTAATCGAAACAAATATTGTGAAAACCAATACGACTCCAGGTACATAAAAAGCCAATGAAATGTAAATAAGTTAAGATATTTGAGTAAACATGGAAAAAAAATTGTGTGAATTCACACATCTAACGAACCTTTGATTAAATAATACGTGTATAAAAAATGTAACGAACCTACATTTCTTTAGATAAGCGATATTTTCTAGCAATTTTCGCTGACTCCAGAGAAATAAATAATTGATAATTTGATAAAAGCCGGCCAAGTGTGAATCAGATTCGTACATTAAATGATTCGTAGGTACCAATAATTACAACTTACCTAAATTTGCGGGCGTCTGCTAATATTTTCCATAACCTAAGTACACATATAAGTTTGTAATTGTTCGTTTTTCAGTGACAAAAAAATAAAAACAAGAAATATAGTATTTACAATGTATATAATTATTAAATTTTACATTTGATTATTTACAAATGTTTAGTAATGAAACTAAATTATTGTGGCGACGGGCTGGCCTCGGGGAAAAGGCCAGACTTCCCCTCCTTGGGAACTATTAAGCTGCCTCAGTCATCAGTCTCTACTAGAAATTTAGAATCGTGCAATGGAGTCAAATTCTCACCCTTCAACGGAGCACGCCAACTATTTGCCCGAAGCTGAGCCGCCTAATCCACACCATCATCTGCTAATCTACCTATTTAGAGGTACCCTGCTCTTAGTCTGGCCTCCCCTCAAGCCTGTCTGGTAAGGGTAGTCCTGTTCGGCATTGCATTGGTGATCACAGAGGCACGGTGGCCCCCTACACTACGAAAAGGTGGCAGCAACTTAGGGGGGAATAGAACGCGTTACCTACAGTAAAGCGTCTATTGTGAAAACGACCGACGGGTAAAGTAAAATATAGTTCGTGTCTGCCCAATTCTGTCGTAATGTTGCCTGGCGCGACCTCCTACAAAATATGCGGATGTACGCTAATATTTTTGTACGCCGAAGAACGTTACGAATGTGTTTTGCGGGTGCTCTAGTTTGTTCAGCAGTTCCTCTTTTGAGGTTTATATAACAAAAAGAAAGGTAATTACGCTAAAATTTAAATTTTAGTATAGTAAATATCTCCGTACTTTTTTAATGTGACGACTTCTTGTGAACTTTTTTTTGTTTCTTGTCTAAATAAGTTTTTAGGATTTTTGCCATAGGAAATAGCTATTTCTTTTATGACGTTTAAAATATTTCTATAGTCAATCTTTGGTAGCAATCCGGGATAGTCGAGGTTGTGTCATTGGTAATAGAAATACTTAAATCATTACATTTACATACATTATCTGTGAATATTTTAATTGTCTAGTCATCACGCTTCGTGAAATACAATCTGTGAACTATTTTACGGATATAGTAGTCTTAGTAATAGAGATGTAATTGAAATTCACTCATTATCAGATATTCTTTTATTTGTGCTGTAGCCGAAAGTATAGGTTTTAGTTAACTTATGATATCATTGAAAATATGTGCGCAAACCTTGAGTGTTTTGATGGCGTTAACTTTAACTAAACTTAATTTAACTATTTCTTTATCTTTGCTTCGAAATATTGTTGATCATGAATTGTAGGTGCGTGTATTGTCGTGTTCGTATGTCTATTCCTTGGTCTCTTTGTCTTATATGTATTTATAATATATTATGAAAATACAAAAGACAAAGAGACCGATGGACAGACAGGTGAACAGAAATATAGTCCCAAGGGTTAGGCTTTTTCCTTTTTATTAAACGGATGCTTAAAAATAAATGAAATTTATTTTATATCTTACAAGTAAAAGCCATATCCGCATATTTATTTCCACTTAAACAAAAGTTTGAAACCTCCTTCCTATATGAACCACCGCCTACTCACACACCGCACGAAATACGACAACATCGCTGTCAGTTTACGCCGGTATCGTGTAAGCTATTGGATTGGCGTACATATCTTTCAGAGCAAAAGTTTCTCACCAACGGGTTGCTCTATCTACCACCTGCACCGGGAGTAAATATCTTGCTTCCTCGGATGATGTAAGTAAAGGCCCCAGATGTATCTAATATAATAAGATATGTCAGATAACCTTAGCTTCTTGTCTTGATGTGCAAGATGTATAACAAATACCTACAGATATAGAATAATCTGTATTCATGCACAGCCTAAAACACTTGGTCGATACTAATTTTCTAGTAGTTGTAGTTGTAGTCCCAAGATGTGATATATCAAACACTTCATAATTTTTTCATAGTACAAGGGGGAAAACGAGCAGTCGGAGTCTTTTTCATGACTACCGACAGCCGTAGAAATCCGCATAGTTTATACACAGATGCCTTGCCCCCCTTCCTCCTCCCCTTCTTGGGCCACGGGTTACTTACACACATCACGAAACGCGACAGCAAGCTGACACTTTACGCCGGTCTCGTATAAGCGAGAGGTACCTACCTCCCCGGTCGTGCCGGCCCAATTTGGCTAACATGCATGCATGTAGCGTTGCACTACCTCTTACTAAATATGCCTTTTTTCATTAAATCGAGAGGTACGTACGGCCTGGCAAAGTTATTAGACGGCTCGCATGTAATTTTATCTCTCCAAGCATATTTCGATAATAACTTAGACAACTCTCCGTCCCTACGTTGCACTCTCGTTAATCCAGTGGTCGAGTTCTGTCAGCTAGTTTTACATTTCGCGAATATGGCATCCGCTTCATGTGTGTGCAATGAGTGATTTGTCATCATTTCTAGAGCTCTATAAATATTTAATAAAATTAATTGATACTCTGCGGCCCTTGGTAAACGAGATTCATAAAAAATTACATTCCTAATAACGTTGCAATTGCTATATAGTTTCTGGCTAAGGAAAATCCATTCTTGCCTGTACCTTGTGAGCGAGAGGACTTACCCTTCAGGTGTAATATCCTAGAAATTCTAATTTATCTTTTCCAAATCAACATTTCGACATGTTAATAATAATACCGAATCGATTTAACAGTTAAAATCGCCCCGCTGCAAAAACAGTGTACAAATTTGCATAAATTAACCTCTATTCTATTCTATAAAATATTTATGAACCCCTAATACCTTTTAAGGTATTAACAGTAATACAGCTTTTAATAAATACTTTAACATGTTAAAACCTAAAAATAAACTTCAAAACGTTTTAATTTTGATGTTTTGAATTCTTACAGGCGAGCGCACATTTTAGCCAACATAGTGACAGAAAAATACTCGAAGAAACAATATACAGAAAAAGTATAAGTAAAACCACCTAAAATAAAAAAAAAACTCAAAATTTAAACATAAAAAATGTATCTTAAAAACTACAAAATATCGCAGAACATAATTATAGTGGGGTCAAACGATAAGCATTAGTGTCCCCTAACGCCAGACCTCGACTGGAATTGGTGTCTTGGAAGATTCAGTATCTATATATTAATACGTGAAGCAAAAATTTTAGGAACTTTTTTACAAAAATTGCGCGGATGAGTATGGAGTATGAAATTTGCCACACTTAGGTATAGCTTACGATATTTCAATAATAATGTTTTTATTTTTTTTTAATGTTTTAATAACTATCGCTGCATTCTCTGATGCAGCGATTGTGCCTAGTGATTTTGTGTTACTATATTTTCCTTTTTTTAAGTTTTTTTTTTTTTTTTTTTTTAGGAATGTGTCGAAGTTGAGCCCCGAACACACGCGGCTGCCCACTAGGTCCCCTCCCCGAAGAACCTCCCCGGACAGGTGATAGCGGACTCCGCACACGCCCGGACAACCGCCTGGAGATCTACTCCGCTTGACCCACCGCACCTCACCTTCTCCCAGTGCAGGGGGGTAGTTGTTCCGCCTTCATCACGAAGTACAAACGTTAGGATAATAGCGAATTTCCACATAATATATACACATAATAGGAATGAAAGTAAAATTGAATTTATATTAGAATAGATATAATAATGTTTATAAATTACTTTAATTTAATAAATAAAAACTATACACACACTACCATGCATTTGACACATTGATATACCGGGCGTTCCAGACCACCCGTCCAGGCTGATTATTTCGAAAAGTTTCAAAAAAAATCAAAACAAAAAAATACGTGTCAAATATTTTTTGAAACTCTATCAAATCATACCAAAAACACCCCTCACCCCCAACCCACTGTTAGGGGTAGGGGGTGCAACTTTAAAAATTCAAGTGGAAACCCGTATTTTTTTTTTGCAGATTCGGATTCGTCATGAAAAAAGACAAACATTTTGTCTGAAACATTTTTTTTGATTCGCCATAGATGGCGCTGCAATCGACAAAAAACGATTTTCTTTGATTTTGACAAAAATCAAAGTCAAAAACAAAAACAAAACTAGAACCATGAATAAAGACAAAAACAAAACAGAATTAGTTCAAAAGCAAAACAAAAACAAAAATAATCTCCGATAAAAAATTAGAATCTGCAAAAAAAATACGGGTTTCCATTTGAATTTTTAAATTTGCACCCCCTACCCCTAACAGGGGGTTGGGGGTGTTTTTGGTATGATTTAATAGTTTAAAAAAATATTTGACACGTATTTTTTTATTTTGATTTTTTTTTGAAACTTTTCGAAATAATCAGCCTGGACGGGTGGTCTGGAACACCCGGTATAAGATACACGTAATTATTGATGAAGTTTCTATGTGTCTTTTGCTAGTGTTGAAAATTCTACATACAATTACTTACTTAATACGTTACAATGTCATAACATGGCATATTGATATTTAGTTTTTAATTACAAAAAAGTTTGACTTAGATCGAATATCGATCTTCGCTGGTCTACTAGTAATATTATGAAATTCTCATGTCACAATGTTAATTAACATACTCCTCCGAAGCGGCAAGACCGATTCTCATGAAATTTTGTGTGCCCGTTGTGTAGGTTTGAAAATAGGCCAATATCTATTTTTCATTTCAATATTTCCTCGGGATCGAAACTACGCAGGCAAAACCGACCTGGTATTCGTATAAAATGTACAGGTTCGTTATAATATATTTAATTATTATCTGTTTCTTTGAACGAAATCCGTTCAATACTTTCTTCATGAAATAATAACGTTTGGCGTTTATAACATTTTTGTCCTACAAATGTAGGGTCCACGCGTCCCTGCTTTGCGAGTTAATTGATCATTATGCATCCTAATAACTCATACGAATTGCTGTGTCTCTGGAGCACTCAGGTCGTCATGTATTGAGTTACCAACAATCAGGTTAGTTAGTAGAGAGTTTCTCAGTACTATCATTGTTCAATTAAAGCGATGCCATCAAATTTACGAGACGTGCAAAGGATTCAATTTTACTGACAGAATTGTATATGGAGCCAACCAATGAAATTTCAGGAATTAAGAATTTTTACATGAGAAACAAAAAAAAAAGATATTAAATTTTTTGTAATGTCAATTGACAATTACTATCAATTAAATAAAATTCAGATGCGCTAAAATAATTAGTATTTGTACAGTTTGTATTAATTACTTGATTATTTTAATAGGATTTTAGTAATTAAAATGTTTAAAGATATTAATATAATATGGTTGACAATATTACGCTAGAGCCTAGATGTCATACAAATGTAGTTTACTTTGCTATCATTCTTTTTTCTTATACCCATCGTTGTACTTGTCATACCCATCATATTTTATTTAATATAAAAGGAATAGCATTGCATACGATGACTAAAAAAATTCAAATCCTTAAATCTGTTATTTGTCAATCGTGACGAAAGATCTTGTCTATGATTTCATGCATTTAATGTTACTACTAATTAATAAATTGTTAGTTGTTCAAAAACGATTACTTAAAGTTTTATTTATTATTTATTAATCTACAGTCATAAAGTGTTGATATTTTAATTTAATTAAAGTAATCAAATAAGCCACAATCATCCAAAACATTGAAAAAAATATATTGCTTCTTGTCACTGGCAATTATTATGAAAGAAAGATAAGGACCGGAAGTTATTGAGATCTTTAATAATAATAATAAATATTTTGTCGGTGTCAAAATAAAAACTAAATTATTTAAAAAATCTATATAAATAAATGAGAGCGTTTTGTATATCTCATTTTCTTAGATGCTTCAAAAAAGTGTAGGTGTAGTAAATCTTACCATGATTCTTTCATATTCAAAAAACTAGAAAAACCTGAATTAAATATTCAAAATTTAAGAGGCTACTACGACAAAGGTCCAAACATCGTGAACATAATCAAAGGAATAATCTTGACTTTAAATCAAAATTCATAATTTATCCAATGTGTACTGTTATACTAATTGTTCGAGTACACCGATACAAATAAATAGACTACTTATAAAATATTATAATTATAACGTAAAATATTTTAAGATACATTTAACTACCACAGCCTTCGCCTTTGGCGCTATATCGAAATAGACTCTCTAATTATTATTAAAGATTCTAACTGTCGAGTATGTCGAACCGAATAAAATATTCAAAGGCCAGCTTTTGTTTTGTAAGTCCTTTGTAAGTCTATAAGTAAAGATTTAACGGAAACCCTTGCAATCATTTTTGAGTGTATCGTCACTTCTTGATGGAAAATCATATTGTACTTTGATTGAGTAACATCCTTTTTATACTATTTCCACTTTCTGTTTATTTAAATACGACCGGTTTTAATAACTAGATCCTTGATCGAAGTAAGTTTTATTTATATGTATAATTTGCGAAGTTAGGGTCGGTAGTGTTAGGCCATGTAGATTCAGAAGCTCTGGCTCTCATGAGATCTGATATCTTTTTAACAGGCAAACTTTATGTGGTTGTCTTGGCAACATTTTACATGAAATGTATGGTAGGATATTATTTAAATATTTGCACATGAGTATTATGTGTAAATGATCCTTCACGTCTCTGATCTGATGATGGAAGGTTGGAAATTAGGGGATATCCTGTAAAATAGGGGAAAGGGGTTTACCATTTTCAAAATTCTTTTTGTAAGAAAGAGGACAGTTACCGGTAATCCCACTTTCACTAAGTCAGGATCTAATGATGAGTTTCCAGACAAAATCCAGAGCAACTCTAAATGTTATACTCACAAAGAAGACATTTGTATATGTTGACGTTGACAAACAAAGATCATCATCAACATCACCATTGTAAAGAATAACTGATGGAACTAGGGGAAACTGTGACAAAATAATCCTGTTTGAATTTGGGTAGGGATGTATTTTTATACTCGGGTTAAAACGAACAGTTGTAGGATTTTGGTGACTACCGACGTAGACAATCTCACAGAAGTTAATAAAATTCATTCTTTTTCTCGATGGTCTCACATACTACAAGGATAGCATAGCTGTCACAATTGGGTAGTGTCGTGTATTCGAGAGTTGCTTACCTCCCACTCGTGCCTATTGGGTGCATGCAGTAATGGCTTCAACGTCGAGATGAAT
>LUGF01047361.1:41399-59293 GCA_001625245.1 Calycopis cecrops
ACGGTATGCAATATGAAGAGTTTTCTAACTGATAACAAGTCGCATGTTTTGTAAAGTGTTTCCGTTGGAAATTTATAAGGTTTAAACAGTATGACCTTAATTAGGGCACGTTGGGCTACATATGTCTATGTGCTATGTTATGAATGTCGAGATTGCCTGTAACTGAGGCACCTTTTACCTTCAACATTTCTTATCTAGTTTAATTTATATAATAATGTACCCATTGTGTGCCTTGTTGGCGATCCTATATAAAAAAAAAATAAAAAAAAAAACAATACGCTACAACCAACAAACAGGTTAAATGTGAGGGAGAGATTTATTTCGCTGGCCCAATTTGCCTGTAATGAATCAATATCCATTGCTTACTCTAATAAAACATTTTCACGTTATTTGCTATAATCTTTATTAATTACAGTTAATTACTCAGGATACAAGTATTTACGTTCCATAATCCCGAAAATCTAGTTTCGTAACAAAGAACTTTGAACTATGTTGCCAAACAAATACTGATAGATCTTATGAAGTTTCACACAATACATTATTTTTTTACAATGCCTATCTGAAAGAATTTTTTTATTTTTCTTTTTTAAGGATTTTTGATATTTAAACAGCTATTTATTTTGTCAAAAGAAATTATGCCTTCCTTAGGCGCGTTATCCATTTTTAAGAAGCGAAAAACCATTAATGTCTCGACACAATTACCAACACGAGTAGCGATATCTCTAATAAAATAAGGATATCTATTTTATAACATCGTTATTATATTAATTTAAGAATCAACTGTCAACGTATTCAATGTAAGAATTAAAAGAGCTGTTAATATAATTTGAAAATTACGTTTATTGTTAAAATTTGTTTAGGCCAGTTGTCCTTTTGTTTAAAGGTTCCACTTCTGTTGGCACTTAGTAAATTCACATTGTTTTTTTTTATTACAGAAAACAAACGAGATGTCAAATTAGTTTATAGTAAATTTCTACTGATGATTCGGAGATTATGTAGACATGTGTAATTTTTGGTCATGGTTGGCATTTTTCGGGCATGGCTCATTGGTAATACATTGTATTTCCTACTGGCAATGAATCCTCGATGTGTGACTTCGAATCACATTTGTTCATATTGCAGCTCTGATGAATAAAGTTTACGCGAATAGCCCAAAAGTATTTGAGGAAGGGAGAGCAACGCGTCTGAGTAGAAGTTGTGCGGATGTCTATGTGCGTCAGAAGTCACTGATTACTCGTCCGCTATACTATATAAAGAAAAATACTTCTGGTAATAAAACAACTTTTACGGATTTTATCGCAGTTTATTTAACCTTTATTACGTCTCTGAAGCTTAAGGGCGCTATCGGTAAAAAATGCCGAAATTGAGTTTTTTTAAGGCAAATTACTCGTAAATGGAAATAATCGATTGAAGATCAACATTGGTTCCGCATAGCACAAATATTTTTTACTGACTTAAGCAATAAAAATATTTGTGAGCATAAAAAGACTTACATGGCGTAATTCAATAGTAACTTTGAAATTTAATTAAATAAAATCTAACATAATAATGTTTATTTTTTTTTGTGATTTTGATAATCGAATATCGTGTTAATAAATGAGTAAATTTCTGAAGTTTTTCCACATTTATTATCATGAGAAAAATTATGTTTTATTTTGGCAAAATTTAAGTTACAAAAATATTTTTTTTGCCGAGTTTAATGAAATCAATTTACTTTTCTATTCTATACGAAACCTATAGCAGTATATTTCCTAATAGTAGGTATTTTTTAGGTATCCACAATCCACTGCTTATATTCGTAATTTCATTTCGAAAATCAGTCTTTTCGAAAACATGAGTTCCAAATATACCTTTTTCTTCGTAAATAATAATAATTTTCAATTTATAATCTATACAAATCCTATAAAAATATTTGTGCTATGCGGAACCAAAGTTGATCTTTAATAGATTATTTCCATTTACGAGTAATTTGCCTTCAAAATACTCAATTTCGGCACTTTTTACCGATAGCACCCTTAAACTATAACTAAATAAACCTCTATAAAATTTGCTAAAGTAATTTTAATGTAATCACACTCGACCAGTTTCTTTAATGGAAGTTTCCATACTAGGAAAGTCGTTATCCTTATATTAGGTACTCTCGTCGACCGAATAAAAATGCACAATGCATAAAATGTAGCTAATTTTATGCGAAACACATATTTTTGTGCTCTGGAGACATTATGTGGATGTGCACTTTTTATTCAAAAATGCAATTTGTCGACAGTTCCCGACCTGAAAGTTAGTATGCGGCAGTCGTTCACCTAACAAAATTCCCTGAGAAGTAGAACAAACGAAATAGATTTAACTGTACGTTTAGTTGACTTTTGTCTCACTATTTTTACATTCTTTGAATTTTATTTTAGCATAAAGGTTCTATAATTCATTTGATTAGTGTGTTGTATTCAAACTAGAGTCTGATAAATGCTTTTGAAGTGAAAACAGCATATTAAGTATCTTTACAATAAATTCGCTCTGAATTGGCTAAGAGCCGCTATGGAAGACGCACTGTTGTGACTGCGCCCCGTCATGAAGCGGTGGATTCTGCGAAAGCGGAAACCACTCACCCTTCGCATGACGCAGGTACTCACAGGGCATGGATGTTTTAGTGATAACCTGTGTCGAGTCGTCCAGAGAGAATGGAATAGGAGAGTTAGGTTGTCACCAATGCGCTACGGAGGATTCGACCCAGCACACTCTGGAGGTGTGCACAAGATGGGCCGCATTGCGTCATGACATAGCTCTGGTATTAGAGAGGGCAGAGCTGTGACTTTACAGCGTTGTTACCGCAATTCTTGAAAGTGATGGAGCCTGGTGTGCCATGGCCTCCTTCTGTGAGACTGTGATGTCTCAAAAGGATTCCGACAAGCGGAGCAGAAAGGAAGCAGGAGGTATTCTGCTCGGTCGCCGACGGATGGGGGTGCGTAGGATACGATATGAGCGTCTCCTACAAGATTCCTAATTCGGACCAGGGACGAGTTGGACGCCCGTTCCATTGCACGGTTCTAACGTTGGCGGGGGTTGTCAAAAGATCGAGCCGGCTCTCCCTCCCTTGAGGCTGTAGGCTGAGACTGAGACGGCTGAGGACTTCCGTGAGGTTTTCGTGGGGTAGGGTTCTCCCACTAGGGAGTTCAGAATCCCCACACTGGTCGGTAGCCCACCCATGGTGTATTGATGTGGCGTAAATGCTTTTGAATTAAAAGTAATTTGCCTTATCGATAATAGACAATACCCATGACAATATGTTGTCATTTGATCATTCATTTTCGTTTGCGATTTATTATGTTCATAGATTTAGACTGCACGTAATGAGAACAATTCTAAATCTATGATTATAATATTGACGATTGTGGTTCTTTCAATGATTTTGTTTGATTTTGTTATTTTCTATGCCCGGCAGAGAATTATAAATATTTCTTTATAAATATGTTGGTATATTAAAAAGATTACATGCCTGTTCCTAAATGATCATTTTTTTAACACAGCAAGACTTTATACCCAATGAAACTAAAATAGAACGTTAACTCGGAAAAATCAATCAATGAAAGTAATAAATCAGATGGCTGGGTGTGTTGTAAGGAACAGATGAGAGACACCCCTTAAGCTGTAATAAAACGGCGAGAACATGGCACCCGGTATATTCGAATCGTTTGAAATACGATTATTTGGTAAATATAAAATTTTCAAAGAATAAAATGTAATATATTATATATTTTTTAATAATATCCCATAAATTATTAAAAAAATATAATATATTACATTTTATTCTTTGAAAATTTTATAACTAACGAGCAGTTGGAGACATTTAGATGACTAACGACGCTCATAGACAATCGCATGAAGCTTATACAGATGCGCTTCTCCCCTTCCTACTCCCCTCCACGGGCTTCCACTACTTACACACCGCAGGAACCGCGAAAGCCCAGCTGTCACTTCACGCCGGTATTGTTTAAGCGAGATTTAAGTCTCCAGTTGGGCGCAACTGTCTCATTACCTCATATTCAAATGTGCGTCAATAGTCACTACATTTATAAGTTGTTATGTAAAAATGCTATTTTGGATAGCTGAGCTTCTAGAATTGAGAAGCGACTCCTACACACAAACTCTCAGATGTTTTCTTCTCATTTGTCAGTGTAGTTATCACTTAAATTATAATAAGAATAATGATAATCTACATTCAAGTTATATCTCGCTTAAACGATACCGGCGTAAAGTGACAGCTGCGCTGTCGTGTTTCGTGCGGTGTGTAAGTAGAGGGTGGCCCATGGAGGCGGGAGAAGAAAGGAGGGCAACACATTTTTATAGCCTCTATGAGGATGTATGTCTATGTGCGTTGGTAGTCATGAAAATGACACGGATTGCTCGCTTGAAAAAAAAAAAGACACCATGTTAATGGTAATATTTTTAAATTAGTGCTAACATTGTTAGTAAATAAAGTTAATTCTGTATTATTCTATATCAACGCTCCAACTATAATATTGAGATCCATAAAACAACTTCCCGAAGTGATAAAACCTGTACAACCAGAGTAAAAGCTCCAAACGATATCCTCACAGAGTGTCAGCCTCATTATTGTAATGACTTCGCTGAAAGTACGGTGTAATTATGTTCGAGAGGGTTGTTCCAGCGTTTTAATGATTCATAGACTATTAATTTGCGCCGGGGATCATAATAAATATCATTAACACTGTTGTACTTATTATGGTACTAATAAAACTTCAGGTAGTGAATTTTATGGTATGCCTTGATTATTATGGAGATGATGTAGCCAATACTGAGGCATTCAAAAGTAAGTTTTATTGTTGTTGTTAAAAAGAACCTCAGATCTTTTTCTCGAGTATTTCCATTCTCAAGTGGGCACAGGAACTCACTCGGGTACGGTTATTGAATTCGAAGAACGGAGATAAGTGCGGAGGGGCCCAGGTCTATCGTACGGAAAGATGGTCCCTGAAAATCAGTTCAATATTACTTGCAGTAGGTATAAAGGGAACTCGAGCAATCGGACCCATGTTCATGACTGCCGACGGCCATAGACATACGCATAGCGGTTATGCGTCTGATTGGAGAACTCAGCAGCTCCAAAATCGGTTGTCATATATGGCCCATGGACTCAAATATAACGGTGATAACAGTGAGGTGATGGTTTTCAAGGCGGGCAACAAAATGCTATCTCCTCCGCCCCTCTTACATCTGGGAGGTGCACTCTTGAAAGTGGTGGATCGCTTTAAGTATTTGGCTCATTGTGTGGCGGCAGAATTGGCCGATGACTTGGACATGGAACGTGAGCGAAGGGCGCTCCCTGTACGGTGCTATATGTTAGCCCGCAGGTTTGCAAAATGCACTGATCAGGTGAAAGCCACATTGTTTAAGGCATACTGTCAGACATTTTATACATGCAGCCTGTGGGTGAAGTATCGGCAGCGTGCATAAAGTGCCCTTACGGTCCAGTATAATAATGCGTTCAGTTCAGTTCAGTTCAATGTTTGCTGATAAGCGTGTTGACGGTTTCCACGCCATCATTCGTAAGCGATGTGCGTCTTTGCTGCAGCGGCTGCAGGTCAGCTCGAATGGCCTCCTGAGCGTATGGGCAGACCGGTGGGACTACATGCTGGCCAAAAATAATGAGCCTCCTATTTAGTTTTTTTTTTGAGTGTTTTTGTTACTAACCGTAAGTGTAAGGCTTTATGTTACTAACCACACTATGGACTATGTCTGAAATAAACAATTATTATTATTATTATTATACAGATGCGCTGATCTTCTTTCTAAGCCAAATCTAGAAAAACATTTTAGTCTTATTAGTTTTCATTAAATTAAATATGAGAGAGTTAATGTTCTTATAAGATGCAATAATTTTATAAAATTAATATAAATATATATTAATATTAAATGTAATTTTAGTTAATAAAAAGTAGAAATAGTAAAAAAAGTATATTATTTAATAAAAGTATAATATGAATTCCTTCAAGAAGTGACAATACATTCCATCAACTATAGATACAACTGAACAGTTTTTTCGTGTGGTTGAATGGGTTAAACTCAAGAACTATGGCTCCGATATAAAGAATTCTTTAGATATTAGATACACACACATTAATCGAGGATGGCTACACACTATTTACCATTAAGCTACAATGAATTGCAGACAATTAAGGATGCAAATACAATAGCGGGGTGCCAGTATCTTATAAACATAACTAGTTGCGTCACTGGGATTCACTCGCCCGAGTTTCTATATCGTGGAAATAGCAGTTTAAAATATTTAAATATAATTTATGACCTGTTAATTATTATTAAGTGTTAGTGCCATGCTGCACTGCAGCCGCCCGAATGGGAGGTACCTCTTGCTCACACGATATGAGCGTAAAGTGGCAGCTGTGTTGTCGCATTTCATGTGTGAGTTTCCTGTGAATCATAGTGGGAGAAGGAGGAAGGAGTCCTTTCTCTGTCTCCTTCCATGTGACGCAACTTTCGTTATTTCAGACTTTTATACCTAATAGTAACGACCATAATGAGTGACAATTACTTCATAAAACCAGCACGATTCCATTGCTGGACAACGATCAGTTCAGGACTGATTAAACTCAAAACAAAACGACAGTTATAACTATTTCACACTAGTTGAAATATAAATCACACTCACAACTAGATTCAGCTAACAAATAAACTCGGAGTATTCGATAAGTATTAGTTCGCTCATTAGTAGTCTGATCACGTAAGGGGTGCCAGAAACTTGTACAAGAGTGGGTAGCATTGAGATCTCAAACAGTCCAGTTTGCACAGTATGATTCGGGTTTTTAGTTTCATAAAAATAATATGTCTGCTTACTTAGGATCCGTCTCTTAAAGGGGATATAAATCTTTAATAGTTTAATCAACGTCATTATTATCAATATTTTTGACTCCTTAAATTATTGATTGTATCAATACGAAAGCTTCTGAATTTTGATTTAGCATAATATAATATTATATAAAAAAAATATTCTTATCCCAAACAAATTAAAGTTTTCCCGTTTTGATTTATACAGTTCACCATTAAATAGAAAAGCGGACGCCCGTATATTGGCTTACTTTTATATGGTAAAACCTATATATGGTATTTTGGTAATAGGTAGTGCTACACTGCATGCTTGCATGCAGTCGAATTGGGCCGGCACGACCGGGGAGGTACCTCTCGCTTACACGAGACCGGCGTAAAGTGACAGCTGTGCTGTCGCGTTTCGTGCGGTGTGTAAGTAGTCGGTGGCCCGGGGAGGTGAGAGAAGAAAGGTGGGGCAGCGCATCTGTATAGTCTCTATGCGGATGTTTGTGGGCGTCGGTAGTCATGAAAATGGCTCCGACTGCTCGTTTGCCCTCCTATACCATAAAAAAAATGCATCAATAACTAGTCGAGTTTTTCATTTCTGTTTTTAAGAGAAAACACTTAATATAAAAAGTAACCCATTGAATATGTTCGGAACATACATATTTATAAGTATTTTTAACTGTATAGACTTAGTAAGTAGGTACTACACGAAAAATTCTGTAACCTTTATGAATTATTTTCTGCAAAAAAGCTAGACTTAAAGAAAATAAAGACCCTAAGACCAATAAAATCTAATGTTTTAGTAAGAGGTACTACCACGCCACACCATGCGCAAAAGTACGAAGTGAAGAGGGCCGAAATCCAACACCTGAGGAGTTGCGAAGCTGGAAAATGGCCAGCCGAGAAATCTCTATGCAGCGATGGGAGGAGAGGATGGAGACGCCACGCGTCAGTGCAAACCTGATTACGGCCATCCGTCCTGTTCTTAGGCAGTGGACATATCGCCCTGGTGGAGCGCTCACGTTCCACCTGACACTGATTTTAACTGGACACGGCTGTTTTGACCGTTATCTATGTAAGGTGGTTCAAATCGAGGAAACGCCATCCTGCCACCTCTGTGGTGAGGCACAGGATACTGCTTTACATACTATAACTGAATGTCCTGCCTAGGCACAAGAAAGGACAAATCTAATAGATGTGATAGGACCAGACCTCTCGCTGCCTGCACAATTATAGCTATGCTAGAAAGCGAGGAGGCTTGAAATGCGGTTGTTTCCTTTGCGAATAGCTCTATGAATGGCAAAAGAGAGGCGGAGAGACTGAGCGCCACGGATATTCAGTCCTCTTCGAGAGGTCCAAGGCGTAGGCGCGAAATGCAATCCTTGCCGCCTTAGGAAAGGTCACAAGGCAACGGCTTGGGGAAGTCGTCGCCTGTTCAAAAAGAACCGAGTTGGCGGTGTGTTGTGTGTTCCAGCACACCTCAACGTAGTTTAGGGAGCACAATCTCCCGTGATGAGCCCTGGAGGGCACCCGATGGTGGAGTCGCGGTTGTATGTCACCGCTTTCCCGTGACTCCTCCATTGGCGGATATGTAGGAACGTCGTTGGGGCTTAGTGGGTAGGGGGAGCCGCTTAGTTTGTCTCCCGAGTCCCACATATCCACTGGGATCTCCCTCACCTAGGGACATGCCTAAATGCATTCCCAAGCTAAAAAAAAACACGCCACACCATTATTAATTTGACTAAATATATGTAATAAATAATGTAGGAGTATGTCAGATAGAACAAAATAAAAATGTGTGTCCAAATTTTACATCTGTGTGAGAAGGTATCAAAGTCAAGTTCATCTTTTCTTTCGCTTAATTATCTATAGGAGCTAATCAGCTTAAAAGAGTTGACAGACTTATGTTTCTGGTTGCCTGCACACATTTTATATGAAACAAACCACGCATATAAGTAGGTAATAAATTTTTCAGTGATATAGTTATCATGTTGCAATTTTCTGATATAAATTTATAATATGTGGGTATAATAATAGGAATAAAAATACGAGAAACAGTCATAGAATTAGTAAACTACAAAATTCCTTTCGGGGTATAATGCAGTATGCATTATACCCCGAAAGTATACCCCGAAAGGAATTCTGTACTTAAGAATTCTAGAATATGATCCCAGAAAGCGTCCAAAAACTTTCGATTAATAAACTTAAAAAAGTTGTTAAAAAGCGTTTGTGTGGTAACGCATACTATAAGGTAACAGATTTTATGACAGATACCACATCTTGGGATTAGTACCCTCCTCCCAGGCTGTTTCTGTACCATAATTATTGCAAATTCATAAATTGTATTTCATTTATAATAAGGCAAATGTCTTTTTATATTTTTTACTTTTATATCTCATCACATCATGAGGCCAGCTGAGTTTGTGTCGCCGGTTCTTCTCATTACTGGGCAGGGCATGAGATGATGAGATGTAATTGTTGACATTCAAAAAGTAATTTCTGTAATTCTATTTTGAATAAAAAGTTTTTCATTTTCATCATAATTATTATTTACTTTGGCCAAATTTCTTGACTCTAGGTCAACAGTAATCTGTACCTAGGTTTTAAAAACATGCCAACTCATTCAATAATTGTGCTTAAGTTACTGTATTTAATTGTTGCGTAAAGTTGGAAATATTTTTTTTAAGCTTCCAGTAGTCCTTAGTATTTAACATTAATTTCAGCTAGACCCTTTTACGCGTTTCTAAGGAAAAGGTAATATTGGCAGACGTACACACAAACGGGCAACAAATTAACACTATAATAGGCGCGTTTTTATTGATTGATTTTTTTTGATCGTGCGGATAAACAATAACTTCGCGCTATATTATAATATACTAGCTACGCTCCGCGGTTTAACCAGCGTAAGTTTTCATCCCGTTGAAATATCGAGATGACAAATATATGTTGGACGGTTTTAGACCTCTATAAATCTCTTTGGAGAATAAAGCTTCACGAGTATAGAGAGATAAAAATAATAAACGTTTGAAATATAAGTACTTTTATTAATTGTTTATGTTACACGTGCCCCCTATGCCGGCGAGCTACAGACTGACTCTTACGTTAATACAATAATGTTATAAAAGGTGTGGGAACACGACAGGTCATGACGCGGACGTGATCTGTTACATCTCTATACACAATACACATATAATTCTTGGGTCAGTGTTAGTTACTATACTCCCCCGAAATGGTTGGACCGGTTCTCGTGAAACTTTGTGTGCCTATTGGGTAGGTCTGAAAATCAGCTAATATCTATTTTTCATCTCGATATTTCCACGAAACACAGTTACGTATGTATATTATATTGTATTCCATTCCATTCTCTCATTATAACAAGGTAATAAAATCCCGCGATTCTGATGAATTTAATATTTCATTTTCATGGAGAAGAATCTCATCCAATTAAAAATACCAAATCGTGGAGTATAATTGTGAAAGTACCAATACAAAATAATTATTGAGATACAAACTTTGAACATAATAATGTGGACTTGAATAATTAATTAGTAACTGCAGATTAATAATTTAATGATATTATAATACAATAATATATTGACATATCAGTTAAGTTAGCCACAAATTAATTATAATATATAAAATATTGATTAAGTTATTCAAAACAAAATTTTTGCGATGATTTAGAATATAACGATGATTCATATTTATTACTTGAGCTTCCTCTCCTATTAGAATTAGAACAGGTGGCTCCATACCACTACTATCTAAAAATATCACAATGCATATTTATTAAATTCATAAAATAGTAGACTGTTAACCTAGGGAGCAAAACACTATTTTTCAGGCGAGAGTGTTTTTTGAATCCAGAGCAGAGCGAAGGACCCTAGAGTAGAATCCCGAGCGTAGCGAGGGATTCTAAAGTAGAATCCTGAGCACAGCGAGGGCCCATCGCCCTCTATGAGAAAATGAGTACCTACCTACTGCAACTAATCATTTTAATAACATTGTTAGCGTCCGATACAATACTCTCTGGTGTTAATTTATATTCATATTCACTACTTGACTGAGATGTACTCATTTTCAATTAATAAGTAAAATTACAAGTTTAAATAATTTATTAAGAAGCGCCAAAAAAAATTTCCGCGTTTTTTTTTTAATTTCGCCAACGAAGACATATTATTTTGCCATAAAGCCAGCGATTTGTTCATACAATGTTCGAAATGGTGTGGCTACACGGGTGTCATGGCCTCATGACATCAAGGTCACCTTGACGTCATGACTTCATGACACCCGTGTGGCCGGATAGTAATTAATTTCTTATCTGGTCATTGGGGCTTTGACACACGATTTTATCCACGTTCCAAATTATAATCACATTCCGTCCCTAGGGATCAAAGAGCTATTTTGCTCCCTGTTTACGAGGATCAAACTGCCTCTTTTCGAATAGATGTGATGAAAATCTTATTTCATACTTTTTGAATGTGATTATATCAGTAGTCGGGTTTCAGTGTAGATCTTATTTTTTTCATTGTATTAAGATTATGATTAGTGGATCATTTAAAATTAGCAGGAAATACTAGTATTTCCTATACTCGGAGGCTAAAAGTGACTCTGTTTTGTTGGCCGTGTCTGAAGAAGCGTTGCCATGATGTAGGAGAACGCGGCTTTTGGGTCGTCTTTCACTTGCTATTTCTAACACTCTGGGTAAAAAAATGGTAGAACACCACTCGGCATTAACACTTTTTTGATCTTCAAGTGGAATTGTACAAATGGGACCTGTAGCTTAGAAAAAAACTCGATAATTTTTTTACCAACGTCTTTCGCCTGTCTTTCTTTTGTTGGCCTGTTTTCATTTTCAAACACCCATTCGCAAGGTTGCTGTTTTTTTTCTGGTTCAAAACAATAAATCCACGTTTTGTCTTCTGTGACAATGACATAATCAGCATTAGAATGCCCGTAGTCGTAAGTCAGAAGCATCTGTGACCAACATTCCACGCGAGCCGCTTCTGCTCCGCTGTCAGTTCATGAGGGATCAACGACAACAAAGTTTCCGAACTTTCAATTCTTTGTGTAACATTTTCTGAATTTGACTCATACCAATCTCCAATAGTCTTCGAATTGTCTCATAGGTAAACAGCGGGTTTTCTACAATTACCCGCTTAACAGTAATCACATTATTTTCGTTGACGGCAGTTGAAGACCGCCCTTCATGAAATTCGTTGTGTAAAGAAACTCGACCTCTCTCAAATTTTTCAATTCATCAAACCATCGTTTCACGGTGCTCAAACAAGGTTCTTCTCTCCCAAAAGCATTTTGAAGCCACAGTCTTGCGGAGAGCGAAAACTTTTAAAATCATAAAAAATCATCACTCTAAAATCTTTTCGACATAATTCCATTTTCGTTGCAACTTTGATGTGTGATAAAAAACAATTGACAAGTGATTTCCCGCCAATTGTTTCTTTTTATTACTAAGAAAGATGCAACGTTTAAAAATATATAACATTCGAAATTCAAATAGTTCCGATTAGCTAGAAGTGCAAAACTTTTAGTGTGCTCCATGTATTATCCTAAGGCATGATATTTTTTTTGCAGCCACAACAATGCAAAACAAAATGTATGTCATAAGCGCTACGGATTAAAACTTGGGCCAATAAATCGTGCAATTTATTTTGAAATTAAAGCCCGTCATATCGTATTTTCCAAGAAATTTAATAATACTCCGTCCTATTTAAAAAAATATATGATTTCATATACATCATAAAGTAAGTATCAAAAAAAGATTGATACCTAATAATAAAACGGATTCTATAATTTCAAAAGGCTCTCCTTGGATGGAGAAAATTAAATACTGGTAATATCTCTATTCGCTTTATTGATAAATTCATTGACTTCAATTAATTTAGGACAGGACGCCGTCGTTTCGCAGCGTTCAAGAAGAATTTAATTAGGCAGTCTCCATATTTTACATCTGATAAAGATTTTCAAACGTAAAATCGGTCTTTTAGTTTTGTAGTCTTTTCGATACAAACAAATAAAAAAACCTAAGTCTTTATGTAAAAGAATAGATTACTTCATCGTCATGACACAATTTGACGAATTTCTTAATTTAGCTAAAAATTAGAACTTAAAATGTTATTACATACATTTTACCATTGTAAGATTTGATCATGAGATTTTTTCATACGTAATTTAAAAATTATATTAAATTATATTGCAAATCATATTAATATCATAAACGCGAAAGTTTGTTTGTTTGTTTGTTTATTTGTTACTCCTTCACGCAAAAACTGCTTAACCAATTTTCATGAAATTTGACAGACATAGAGAGTAACTTGGATTACAAATAAGAAATATGTTTCTATATGATGTGATGGGGTGATTTTCCACGGGTTCGAAATTTACCTGGGTGAAACCGCGGGGAGCAGCTAGTAATTTCATAAATTCTAACGAACATTTACAGACGTATAAATATGGCATGTAATATGTTTAATATTTAATACATACTTATATCTGCTTAGTAGAACATTGATTGAATTTTTTTTTATAAACTGCATTGTTTCATGTCGTGAAATACAATTGGCAATGTCTTGAAACTCTAAGTCTAAACATTAGCTGGTCCCATATAGTCCTTGAACGTCCTATATAATACGCTATGTGATCATCTTCCAGCCAAGGCTGGGAGGGTTGCGGGCCTCAAGGCGGACCTCATGCCCGGCCTATGCTCGCAAGGGGGACACTGCCCCCTTGGTGGCGGGGAGCTGCATAGAACGCAGTTTAATGGAGGGGGGTGACACTGCGGATGCAATGTAGCCAAAATTGGCTACGTAGTTGTCAGGTGACTACTGGATAGTCTTAACGACTACTGGGCCTACAATTATGATAATGTACATATGCCAGTATCCTGCAACTGGGCATACCATAAAGAAGAACTGAGCCCACCGCCATATTCCAAGAATACAAATCCTGTATACTTGTACGAGAGAAGGTCCCTTTTTGGTAACTTTAGAAGATACGTTTTTCATTTGAAGCCTAAAAATGTGTTTTGAAAAGATTATTTTGAAAAATATCAATGTACTAGGATATATATCCCAACTTCTTTACGCCTAACACGAGAGTGCTCTTTAAAAATATATCTACTGAAGATCACACATATACACATATTTTTCCAAGAGTCACGAAATATATAGAGAAGTTCACATATCAACAACCGAACCAATCTTCTTCCACCATTGTTTATCTATGACAATTCACGAGCTCAAACTCCAGAAAAGAATATTTTTAACCTGCATTATTACAATATTTTTAGCATCTGTATTTTATTACTTGCATATAAGGACGATCGTAGATAGTGAAACCACATATCCCGAACTATGGGAACAGACATGTCGGGCAACAGGCTTCAGTATATAAAATACAGCGCACCCTCTTGTAGGGTGAGGCGGCAAATCGACAAACTTGATTTTTGCGTACGTGACAATCGAGATTTAAAGAGCTAGGAATAAGGGTTTTTTTTTCGTTTATTACTAACGGAAGTTTTTCAATTGTAGTCGTAGCAGTCGGAGCCATTTTCATGGCTACCGATGCCCATAGACATCCGTATAGATATTACACGGATGCGCTGCCCTCCTTTCTTCTTCACACACCCCACGAAACGCGACAACACAGCTGTTACTTCACGCGCCGGTCTCGTATAAGCGAGAGGTACCTCCCCGGTAGTGCCGGCCCAACTCGGCTGCATGCAACCAAGTAGTGTGGCATTACCTCCTCCTTTTTTTTCTGACGTTTTCCGTCCTGTCTGACACGAGTCTTCTTCGAAATCATGTGAGAAAATTGCTAGGTGGCAATGCTAAAGGCTTTGATTATATACACGTCTAGATGGAGCATTTCAAATAAACATCGCAAAGAAAACGTCTCATTTTTCGCACAATGTGTGAGTGACAGTTATGTACAGATTGTTTTAAAACCGTCAATGTGTGCGTGTAAAGGGATACCAACAGCATAAAAAATTACCCTTAATTTTGTTACTAAATCAGGAGTAACTAATAGCAGACAATAACATAGGAATATACATATGAATATATGGTCTATATAGATTTTTTTAAAAAATGTATGCTAATTATTTTCAAAAATAAATTATGGCTTTCTTTTTATTTATTTTTATCAATGAGAGAGAGGGTTTATTATTATCAATGAGAGGATTTCCGAAGGTTGTTTTAGTTTTACAGATAGCTATATAAGTATTAGAATTTTTTTACTTGATATTAAGACTCCAAATATACTTTATGAATCAGTTTTATTTATTTACAGTCAGTGTTACATAATATAAAATATGTTAACAATACTTATAATGACATCTTAAGTTTACGCGAATGTTGCACATTATAATAAAGCTATTTAAACGGCCACACGGATCATCCTTGGATGGAATTGGTGTTATTTAGCGAGAATTTGTGCTTTATCAAATCTTATATCTGACGACCAGGCTGGCGCATTGGTGCAGGGCTCGGATAAGCGTAATATATTGCGCCAGGGGTCGCGAGTTCGAATCCCGCCTTGGTCATTTATGTTTATCTATGTATTATATGTATTTTTCAGTAATAAAAATCTTAAATATATAAAACTTCTTAAATTTATAAAATATATTTCTGTTGTCTAGTACCTGTAACATAAGTCCTTACGGTACTTAGCACGGGGGTAGAATAACTTAGTGTGTAAACTCCACTGCTATATTATATTAAAAAAACTTCCCTTTAGTTTTGGAAAATTATCCTACTTTTCTATTGACAACACCGTACCACTAGTAAATTGTGAAATTAATATTCGTATTTTCTTAACAATACTTACGTAAATTTAAAAACTAACCGGTGAAATAAGATCTTCTATTTGTTGTCAGATTTTCCTGCATGGTTATGACACAGTTGAACAGAACAAACCGGCATATTTCTTTTTTTATTGAGAGCTCAGAATCGCGTTACGGTCTAGATGACACTGACTTAAGCGAAGAGCGTCTCTACCAGATATAGTAGAGACGTTTTACGGCGCTTTCAGGTAGTTGATGCGGTATCTAGACGTGTATATAATCAAAGGCTAAAGGTGTCATATTAAAACACACTAGTAATGGTGAACTTTATCAGTTATAATGATTTGAAAGCAATAAGTTTATCATTCTTGTTTGAGACTTTTGCGTTTGTTTACATTACAATATGTGTAATATTGTAATTGCTTTAAGGGTTTTAACACGATAAAATATTAAAGGCCAAAATATACTTTTGCTCGATGTTTCGACTGCGTTACACCAGGCGTGGTCCCGAGCCGACTATATTTATTTTATATTATTTTTTATGACTGTATTATATATATAGCCTTTACCTAATATAAAATATGTCAGATAATAAATGTGTGAAGTTTTGAAGTATTTATATATAGAATATTATAAATTGTCGAAATATTATCAATGGTCAGTTATATAACTTCATTGTAGTCGACGGTCCATGGACAGTAATTTAACTATAGGTATTTTAGGGAGATGGCCAATAACGAGAGACGCTATGTTAAAGAATCATTACTGGAAAAACTACGGCAACAGCTATTCAGGTATGTACAGATCAAAAATAAATGAGCAAAATATTTATCTTGTGTAAGACACTGTGTCGTTATTCATGAGAAATGTAAATCGGCGCCTATGACGCAGTGTTCAACGCTCCACATATTCACACACCCAATAAGGGGACATTTGAGCAGAAACTTTGCTAGAGTTTAAAATTGAATTTGACAGCGGAAATTGTAGATGCAAGATTGCGCCGTATTCTTACTTTATTTTTGCAAAAATACTATATGTATTTTCTTTATGTTATTTTTTTATATATATGGATAGCATTTGAACGAGTGCGTAAATTAAAGTTTAAAGCTTTGATTTAATCTTGTCAAAAATAATGAATTTAGCGTATAGAATTACTAAGTGAGCGACCGACTGTGAGCGATGAGAAATGAAAAAAACAGTAACTTACAAACATTAATTAAAATACAAAACGAGAAACTTCATAATACTTGAGCGACATAATATTTGATATTTTATTTTATTAATATTTGAGAAATGTAATTATTTAACGATAGATAATTAAATGCAACGATTGAAATTGCCCTTTCTGTATTTCTAGTGGCTTACTTAGTTATTTAGTCGCTCAGCTAGAATTTTAATATCTGATATGGATTAATCACAATACACTCGCTCGTTCTGAATTTTATTATTTATCACTAGTCGTCGTTAGTTTAGTTTCGCTTACTCATTTTCATACCGCTCGAGCTATTCAAACAGTATCCCTTCATCAGTCGTAAGTTATTCGCTCGTTTTGTTATGCCTCTTGCATAAATAATTAAAGTAGTACACGTTATTTTTTTCTTTTTTTTTTTAGATAGATATACGCTAACGGCTGAAGGCCAGTGCAGCGATTTCTGTCTTTAACTTATTCCATACTGAAATTTCTTCCAGTAGCCCTGCTACAAGAAAATTTGTATGATAATTGCAATATAATATGTATGCATGTTGGATAATAACTTCCATCATCATCCTCAGCCTATTGCAGTCCACTGTTGGACGGCGGCCTCTCCTATAACACGCCACTGGCCTCGATCTACGGCTAATCTTTCCCAATTCCTGCCTGTACATTTGCTATGTCGTCGTTCCATCTAGTCACAGGGCATCCTACACTACTTTTGTCGATACGCGGTCTTCACTCTAGAACCAGTCGACTCCAACGATCATCGGTTCTGCGGCAGATATGACCGCTCCACTGCTACGTCAACCTACTAACCCGTAATATATATATATAATAAATAAACCCGAGTAGCTATACCGACTGCACGATAGCTAAATTGAATGATGATCTGGCGCGCATTGCAATTTGATCTGAAGCTAACACATTAGTACTCAATCCGAACAAAACCAAATACATCTTACTCGGTACCAAAAACCAGGTATTAGGAATTTTGAAACAATCTCCTGTTATTAAAATATTGGACAACCAAATCGACAGAGTGATGGAAGCTCGAAA
>LUGF01047361.1:66833-89212 GCA_001625245.1 Calycopis cecrops
ATGTTATCATGAGTATCTAATTTAAATAACATACGTATGACACGAGTGCTTAAGGCATGCACATTTGGTTTTACCAAATTCTTTTGTTATTTGTTTAATTTTGATGTTTTTGTTGTTTTGACTATACACTTAAAGCACATGAGTATTTTCTTTGTGCTTCGAAGTTTCGATTTCGAAATATCGAGTCCCGCTAACGGTCACGTGACCACCGCGCCTGTCATTGGTCACCCCAACAGGCCTCGCGCCGCGCGAACCCTGCCCGCGTCGCGCGATACAATAGCTGAATCGGATTAAAATTCGTGATTTGAGATACCTACTCTACGGATGTATAACAGCTTCGAAAATGCAGGAAGCTGAAAAAAATTATAATAAAAGACGTTTATAAAAAGTATTTTTATACATATTATAAAAATAAGTCGTCTTTATGTTTGTTTGAACGCGATAAACTCAAAAACTACTCAACGGATTTTTATACGGTTTTCAATAATAGAAGGAATGACTTTTGAGGAACGTTTAAGCATATAAATTACTATGCTTTTATGTAAATTAGCAGAAATACGGCGTTAAGTGTTGAAGGGGTCGCCAAAAATCTCGCCAACTGGGAGCTTTCCACGCAAACGCCGCGTAAACTAGCAAAGATATAGTTGACTAATGTACTAGCGAATTCAAAATCTATAAAAATGCTACAAAAAAGTTCAATTTAACATATCTCTATCTCTTATTCTTTACTTACAATAGTCACTTTTATGCTCAAATTTTTAATTAAAAAATTACGTTATTTTCAAAGCAATTTTCTTTAGCTCAGTATTAATATTTATCAAAATGAATATGTTAGTTCGCTTAAGCATTTAATGCAGATTAAAATTGCCCTTTACACTATATCAATCAGATGAATAGTTTTTGAGATATCATCGTAAGAAATAAGTATTATGGACGCGCGACTGCGAGCGCCCTGATCGCGTTGTAGTGTGACGTCACACTTCACGGGCAGCCCGCGTCGCGCGGTACAACTTGTTTTACTTATAAATCGGAAACTAATTGAGGTATCGAAATAATTTTTTCACTAGCAATTTTTGTTTTTGACAAAGAATATGGAGAGCTATTTATCAAAAATAGGTAACATTCTCCATTATCAACAGTGAATGGGCCGCAGGAAACTTACACACATTTTTATTGTATATAATATTTTCATGACTACTGACACTCATAGTCATCCGCATAGAGGTTATACAGAGGTGATGCTTTTGTTCTTCCTCCCTCCTCAATGGGCTACCGGAAACTTACACACCTATTCTAATATTGTAAAGGGGAAGTATTTGTTTGTACGTGAGTGTGTGTGTTTGTATGTAACGAATAGGCTCCGAAAGTACTGGACCGATTTAAAAAATTCTTACACCATTTGAATGCTACATTATCACAGATTACTATAGGCTTTTTTTCCGAGAAAATGCTTCATTTCCATGGGAAAACGGATAAACTTCTGTCAATTACTTAACACCTTGACCGATTGGGTTGAAATTTTGTAGGTGTGAGTATTTTTATTATTTCACAAATACGAATGTATTATCTGTATATATATTATATGTATATATGTATATACTAGCTGCGCCCCGCGGTTACACCCGCGTAAATTTCGATCCCGTGGAAAATCATATCATATCATCACATAGGAACAATTTTTTCGGGATAAAAACTATCCTGTGTGTTATTCAATGTTACTCTCTATGTGTGTGCCAAATTTCATGAAAATCGGTCTAGCGGTTTTTGCGTGAAGGAGTAACAAACAAACATACAAACTTTTGGATTTATAATATTAATACGATATATATATCACTGAATGTTTTATGTATGTCCTTTCTAGAATCGCAATGCTTAATGCATTTGAGAATGTGATGATCTTTAGTAATGTTGTTCTGAAAGCGCCCACGAAGGTTTCTACGTTGGTATGACCAATTTTCGACAGATAGCGCTACTGATTGATGATGATTTTTTTATATTGCTAGGATAGTCCATGCTGACGTATCTGTTGGTGGCATAGGAAAGCGCGCATGGCACAGTTAGTACAAAATATACAGAAATCTCGTATCACGGGATTTTCCGCGATGGACCCGGATACCACTGAACCGATTTCGATGAGATGTGGTTTGCAGGATTAATTTAATCCAATTTCAAACATAAGCAAAATTTTATTTCGATTGCCATGATATTTTTATTGTAACGGCAACGCGTGGCTCGGTCAAATAGTATAAATATAAAACACAAAAAGGTACGAAGAGTAATAGAAATATATAGTCATAGGTGAAAAACCGAAAGTAATCATATGAAGAGAAAATATATCTACAGTTGAAAATCATGTCCCTCTTGACGCAGTCAGTAAATAGTCCATTGAAAAGTTACATTTCCGGTTGAGTTCCTCAGAGGACGCAATTTAATTTCTTTAAGATGTAGATGGTGGTCAATAGAAGCTTAACATCACTGCACGTGGTGAAATATGTAGCACAACTAGAAGAGAGAAGAGTACATAGAAGGGAATCGACAGCTGTGCTACGTAGGATCATAGACTAAATAAAAAGTATATACGGAGCGCTGTTAAGAATGTAATGAAGCCAGCAAAACTACCCCTTTCCTGTATATACACGGTCTCACATACACATTTGACAACCAAACTACACCCAGATCATTAGTTTGTGACAGTTCGTCAATAGCGTATGACTTCCTAATAAATAATTGTTTATTACCTGAAAATGGCGAATTGTGTAGTGAAAGGCTGCAAAAATCATTCCTCGAGGAATAAAAAGCAAGAAGGACTTACATTTCATACGTAAGTAAACATAAAAATTCATATATTATTAAATCAATTTCAACAATTGTTTGACATCTTTCAAAATGAAAACATTGTCACTAGTAAGCGCCAAAATAGTCCCCGTTTATGGGGTTAGTTATTAATGTAACGAAACGTAATGTAATGTAATCACTAATCATGTCCATTTACTATTTTCTATTTTTACTTTTAATATTCACCCAATTAAGTTAATTAAGTAATTTACCCGAAATAAATAATATATAATATTAGAGAGAAGTGGATAGAAGTGATTCGAGTTAACCGAATGATGGCACTCTTTAGTCCTTCAACTATCTCCATACTAAAATAATATTTCCATATTAAGCAATTTAGAAAGTGTTTAAAACTCTGACGTTTCTGTCAAACATTTAACAGTAGCAATTTCATTAATTGATACCTAAGGACGTACGTCATACTGTTGCGTGCGCCTGTAATAATGCCATCTATAGCGCTTATTTGATTGATTTGATGGAAATGTGTTTTCCACTGGAAGTTTATCGCTATAAAAAGGAGCCTATGGCACTGGCTATAGTCCTTCAAATATCACCATAGTAAATATCCAAAAAACAAAAAAAACATACATACATACACATTTTCGCATTTACAATATTAATATGGATTCAGTAATGTAGGGCAATGAAGATTTTTGCTGAAAATTCCTAAAATTTTCATTATTATGCATTTTTCTCTAATTTTTTCATTTTTCTCTCTCATCGTGGCTAGTTATCGAACCTATGCCAATCCAAAAACGAAATTCATATGAATAAAAAACGTTCTTGGGTAAAATCTTGTATAACGTTTCGGAACGAAGTTACGGCACTTTAAAAATATTATTAATGCGAAAGTTTGTATGTTTGTTTGTTTATTTTTTGTTTGTTTGTTTTTTTGGTACTCCTTCACGCAATCAGTTCAGTAGTTTACTGAACCGATTTTCATGAAATTTGGCACACACGTAGAGAGTAACTGGCATTAACACATAGGATTTTATCCCGAAAAAATGTTTCTATGGGATGCCTTGGGATGATTTTCTATTTTCCACGGGAATTAAATTTACGTGGGTGAAATCGCCGGGCGCAGCTAGTAAATAATATGTTTGCTTTTTTGTATCCATATATTATTTAAATAACAATCCAAACTTGTTTCTTCTTTCTACACTTACTCGTATCGTAGAAGGAATCGAGGTTTTGAACGTCGCAGTGAATGGGTTGAAAGAAAATGCTAACGTATGTATTTACTTATCCATTCATAATGTCCGTATAGATATATTTTGGGGTAATAAGTTTTTACTACACGGCAACTCTCACTAAGCGCACACATGTTTCGCGGTTGTCAAAAAACTGGCTTCATTTCATTGTTGAGAACGCTCCGTCTATACTTTTTATTTAGTCTATGCGTAGGATAAATAATAACATTAATAGCAAGCCTTTTCTAGCACTTAAGCCTTTTATACCTGCTTATGGTTCTAAGTTTTACATTTGGGGAAACTGTAAAAAAACATATTTGTATGTTTAGGAAGTAAATATAATAGCATAAGAATGTTGTTGTTGTTGTTAATTAAGGTCAATCATTGATTAGTTAATTAATAATTAATTAATTAATTAATTAATAATCGTAACCAGCTGCGTATAGCGTTTTCACTCACCTAAGTTTCGATCAGTCGAAATCCAGGAATAAAATATTAATTATATTTAAGGGTTTTAAAACGATAAAATATTTATGAGTCTTATAATACTTTATAAATATTTTATCGCGTTATGCCCTAAAATAAACTACAACGAAAGTTTCAAATTGTTATTACCTATTCCAGTCTTGCAGCGCAAGACGGAATGACAAGCGCTTTAACGTGTTTAAATCTGTAGCTGGTCGTGGCAATATAATATTTATACTAGCCGTCATCATGTTATATGGAGCCGTGGGCATTCACGATCCGACTGGTCCACCAATTTAAAGTTGCTCAGCGCGCTATGGAGAGAGCTATGCTTGATGTTTCTCTGCGGGATCGAATCCAAAACGAAGTAATTCGCCAGAGAACTAGAGTGAACGACATAGCTACTCGGATTAGCAAGCTGAAGTGGCAGTGGGCCGGTCATGTCTGCCGCAGAACTGATGATCGTGGGGGTCGGGTGGTTCAAGAGTGGAGACCGCGTACCGGCAAACGTAATGTAAGACGCCCTGTGACTAGATGGAGTGACGACATACGCAAAGGTACAGGCAGGAAGTGGAAAAGGTTAACCGACAATCGAGGCCAGTGGCGTGCTATGGGAGAGGCTTATGTCCAACAGTAGACTGCAATAGGCTGATGATGATGACGATGATGATGAATTATATTATATCACCGACATCAAAGACATTCTAAGTGCGAGAGTCCATCCTGAAATTGACTCCACGACACAGAACAAAAAGTTTTAGGTTGTAGGTCTCTTTTTGTCTTCTTTTGTCCAATAATATCAATTTTAAAGTCACTATCGGGATCATCAAAAAAAATATTCTGATAAGCCTCTGGAATGCCGTCATAATCTTTTTTGATTTTATTCGTATAAAATAACCTTAACCTTTCTCCGCGTAGCTACTTAGACACTCAGTTTATTTTCTCGTATGAAATGGAATACATAATGTATTGAATGATTTACTACTAAGGGTAAATTCCACCCAATCTTATGTTCACCGGGTTAAATCTATATGTAGCATATTTAAATTTATATAAAAATTGTAAGTTTAAATGAACAGGAAACAGAGTTAGGCCAAGTAGTCCACAATTATTATAAAAAAGTCTAAATATCCGACATAAAAAAAATATGTAAATAGCATGGCGGTAGTGGGGTAGCTAGGTGTGAACGAAGTTAGCCTTTAGCTACGGCCTACCTCTTAAATGGGCCTTGCGATGTCAAGTACGTAAGCGTGACAGAACCTTATATATGTCTCTCTATTGTATATCTATATAGAGTACATGGTTAAATGATATGTTGGTCTGGGGTTACACCACAGAAGTACATTGGTTTAAGTAGTAGTATCAGAAACAATAGTAAAGTTTTTAACCAACGTCACACTCAAAGAACTGGAATAATCTGAATTAAATATTCAAAATAGAAGAGACAATTACTACGATAAAGGTCCTAACATGGTCGACATAAATATACTGTAATATTAATTGTTCGATTACAACGTTACAAATAAATCTACGTACAACTTAAGTAATAATACGCTAGAGGTTTCTCGGCTTTTGTGTCAAGTAAGAGGCACCTACTATAATATTTCAACATACATTTAAGTATGACATTTCGCCTGTGGCGCTGTATTCGAAATAGACTCTGATTAAAGACCTGTCGAGTATATTGAACTTAATAAAATATTCAAAGGCTAGCCGTGCTAGATATTCTATATGGAAGGGCAGCTTTTGTTCTATAGGACCTTTTAAGTTTGTAAGTATAGATGTTAATAAAAATTGTGAAATTGTGAAAAAAAACATTACAATGTAGTAAATGCATATTTTTTTATTTTTTTAGTTTTTTAATAATTCAAGAAGAAAACGAGCTGTCGGTACCATTGATGATTACGATTTCCCCAGACATCCGCCGCATAGCAGTTATACAGATGTGTGTACTTTCCTCCTCCCCCGTTTATGCGTCACCAGCTACACTCCACTGCGCGACTGTCATTTTACTTCGGTATCTGGTAGGGCAGAGGCTCCTCTCTGGTCATACCAGACTAATGCGGCGTGGCCAACTAACTCTAATTGTCCATAATAATAAAACTTTACTCCTACTTATTCTTATAAATGCGAAAGTTTGTATGTTTAAAAACTGCTGAACTGATTTCCATGAAATTTGGCAAACACATACACCCTCTAACTTGGATTAACACATAGAATACTTTTATCCCGAAAAAATGTTCCTATGGGTTGGCCATGGGATATATAGAGGGTGTATCCCTCTAACTTGGATTAACACATAGAATACTTTTTATACCGAAAAAATGTTCCTATGGGTTGGCCATGGGATAATTTTCTATTTTCCACGGGATCATAAATTTACGCGCGTAAAACTGCTGGGCGCAGCTAGTAAAATATAAAAGTAGAATTGAAAAAACAAATGCGTCTATTAATAATTAATCTTGAAACTTTATTTTATTTCTTTTCATTGACACACTTTTTCTCCTTTGAGAAAATTAAACAAAAAAAAATACATACTACCTACTATTATGCTTTATTTTTACAAAATCATGTCATAGGTTCTTTGATTATAAAGTTTTATTTAAATTACCTTATAGATTTAAAACTCTTTGTTAATGTCATAACATATATTATTACTAGCTGTGCCTGCGGTTTTACCCGGGAAATCCATATAAACTTCAACACTCTATTTCACCCCCTTAGGGGTTGAATTTCAAAAAAATCTTTTTTAGCGGATGCCTACGTCGTAACATCTACCTGGATGCTAAATTTCAGCTTGATCCGTCGAGTAGTTTGAGCTGTGCGTTGATAGATGACTATGTCACGTTTGAGTTTTATATATAAAGATAACCCTATTCAGGCGAAATTAATTATCACAACATCCCCTAATATACCTATTGGATACATCCGCAGAGTATCGAATATTGTGGTTCATATATTCATCAAATGATAACTCAAGAATAACATCAGACATTATTCGCATAATATTGTTCCTGTCAGTGATAATTTAATATACCCACTTTGGAATAAGAACATTTATGTATCTCACATACTCCTATTAAGTTGCCCCTACATTTAAATTCCGAGACATAATATAGTCCAGGTAGACTTGATATTTTACAATCCATTCAATGTAAAACCCTGTTCGTGTCACATTTATGTGCTCTCGTTAAAGTGCGGTTGAAGGGTTTTAAGAGCTTAAGATTTAAATGGGTACCTGTGTCTGCGTGTCCGGAAAGGGTTTAGTTACTGACGCGATGTCGAGGATGTCATCATCAAGCGAGATTTTAGTATTACGTAGACGTAATATTTATAACACGTTAATTTAGACGTTTAGTATGTGTTAACTGCCTCGTGGTGTAGTTCAACCTCAGGATAGGTGGTCTAGAAATAAAAGGTATTTTTTTTACTTTTAATTTTCTAATAAAAGTTCTGAGCTCGGAAGTGGGCGGTGCTACAGACTTCAGGTATTATTGGACTACCGTCCCACGAGAATAAGAGAATTATAGAATAGAGAGTGTACTTGTATCTTCGCACACACTTGTGCATTATTAAATATGTTCTGCGCAGGTGTGTAAGTAGCCGGTGTCCAATGGAAGTGGGAGGAGAAAGGAGGGCAGCGCATCTGTATAATCTCTATGCGAATAGATAGGGGTGTCGGTAGTCATGAAAATGGCTCCGTCTGCTTCTATGCCCCTCCTACACCATAAAAAATGTGTTAGTATGTGTAGTTATTAGCTGCATAAATTCTATTGTATTTAAAGTACTTTATTTTTAAATTAAACAATAATATATGTAACTGTTTTAGGTTTACTGCAAATGATTTCCGCCGCCAGTAGCGCTATGAAAGACGCGAGTTCCATATTTTCCGAAACTAAACTAAGCTTCCAAAAGAAAAAACTGGCAAAGTGAGCGTCTGATTAGCACAACGGAAATTTCATACCAAAGAGACAGAAGCATGAGCTTGAAAGGCTCTATAGCTCGGGAACTTATATATTTTGTGAGCGACGGACTCATATTTGCACATATTTTGTATAAAATAAACTATACCAAAATCCGGCAAATATGACGTTTTTTTGGCCTACTGAATCCTTTGAATCAAAGTTGGAACCGCAATCAGATTCAGTAACGCAAAAATCTGAAAGCAAAACAAAAATTCTATTACGCGCTGCAATGTGGACCGTCTCATGGTCTAATTAAGAATATGTGTAAATAAAATTCATTAAGGCTGTCCCTTTTTGAACAATCTAAATGTTTGTTCTTAAAGTATTGAATACATCTAATAAAACAATGCTATTTTCCTATATTGGTAGTATATAAATTAATAATAATAAATAAATATCTGTGGACTTTACACACCACGTTAGTCTAGCCCCGTGCTAAGTACCGTACGGACTTGTGTTACGGGTACTAGACAATAGTGGTGTGTCGTTATGGATATTTGAAATAACGAAACGAAACCGTTTTGCGTTTGCCGATAACGTTATGAAAACTATCTATTTTTGTAACGTCAAATATAAAAGAGTTTCAATTTTAATATTTAATTTTTATTCCTTCGAGTTTGTAATAGTACTTATTCTTTAAACTTGTATGAATGATTCTCGATAGCGCGTGGTGTATCAGCTGTTACATAACTGCACCTAACTTCCGCCAGGCGGCGCCCGACGAACGTAAATTATACTAGATAGTTTGTTTTTCTTTCGTAGGTACTTTATACTATTAAACACGATTATTCTTATCATAAGAGATAATCAGATAGAGATAACAGAATTTTATGTATTTCAGGTATATTTAAAAGTCGGATCTATCTACGAAATAATTAACTTACTTACGGATTATGAATTAACTTCTCTGTTCACTTGTTCTCCGTTCAATACACGTTTTAAGATATTGTTTTTAAATTTTTCCATGTACATATCTCTATCACTTTATAATTTATCAAATGAAAACATTTGAAAACACTATCGCACTGCGTAGTTTCATCACGATTCTCAATCCACAAGAAAAACTCCAGGGGCGTTAGTCCGAATTCCTAGGACAAACCTACCTATGCCACGTCCACGTTTGAGTATTCATAATGACGACTCATTTTCACGAAATAAACACAAAGTAAATACAATCACATCACAAGAGCCGACGCGCGGTCAGCCTTACAGTGCTGGCGTCACTGTGACGCCGTGGCCGCGGGCCGGCCGGAGCGGCGCGGGCGCGGGGGGGGGGTGACTCATAATCCATAAATTAGTCTATAGTAAAATAATGTAGCGCGCGATTTATTGCCCTTACTATGAGCTCTCACGTTTTCAAACGCTAGCGATATAACTATCGACTTTAATAAAAAAAAAATAGTTATTTTAATAAATTAATATTATACATAGGTTCTGTTATTGATACAGAACTCCAAATTTTCTTTTCGAGGACGACTTTAATTTCACGCTGTATATAAACATCCATGACCAAGACGGGGTTCGAGCCCGCAATCCCTGGCGCAACATGCTCCACTTATCCGAGCCCTGTACCACTGCGCCAGCCTATATTTATTTAAATGTTACATACATTTAAATAAATAAGCTGAATAAACAACATATTCATTAAATATCACATTAAAGTAAAAAATATACAGGGTAAGTATTTATTCAGTGCACAAATTACGATATGTTGTCTACATACATATGTAAAGCAACATTAACTACACTTTTATTTTCGATCTCCAATAAAAACTCTATATCCTAGGGCCAGTTTAATGTTTCCAAAAAATAACGAAGTGTATGGAGACCCTACTATCTCTATAAATACCTACATGGTGCCGTGTCCCCGCTCGGTCGGCGAGCGACGAGTTGCGCAGGCGGTGCCTTTGACAATACATTTTGCAAATGTGGGATATTCTTGATAATATAATTAAAAAAAAAATATTACTCTTTCTTTGCGGAAATGTACTTAGTTATCGATATATAACACGCAGAAAAAATTTGTGCACTGAATAAATACTTACCCTGTATAATACTCCTATAGTAATTAACACAGAACTTGATGTGAAATTTATATATCGTGATACCTACATGTATGTTCGGTAGCTTTACCCGTCCGTTGAATAAATATTGAGTAATATTTGAACAAAATATTACTTTGAGAGGAAAACCTTTAACATTTGAAAATTTAATATATTTATTCGTATAATATAAGTTACAACAGTTAATTGGAGTTTATTTCAAAGAGCTTATTTTATAATTCTCTTATGAATTTTACATGAATTTGTAACTCAAACTAGTGCAAAGCCCACTGAAGTCTGATTAGATTACTGAATGTGTTCAGTAGTAGGATTACCTTACATCTATGTTATTACTGATTCATGGACAAATGTACCAATGTCAGGACAGTACCATGAGGTCAAGCATCAACTTAAATGCTACGCGTAAAGATACACCCTCATTCTCACTTGTCTCGCCTGTTCTTATTCTGAGACGGCTTCTCGTTCTCAGATGAAAAATTATCTTTCATTTTCAAATAGTATATTATTTTATTTTTTGACAATAAGACTTTAACTAGACCACAAATGGATAATCCCTGATGAAATTAAAAATAGTTGAGTTCTTGAGTAGGTTCTTATAAGGTTCATAGGGAGTAAAATATTTATTTTCTTGCCAAATCTACATTTTCGAGAACCAACATTTGTCCAATCAAATTAAGATGAAAAACAATGATTTTACATAGTTAAAATCCCAACAAAAACACCCTTTAAAAAATCAAGTCTCGCAGCTCATTTTTTCAACTATAAAAAGTTGTGAGATCCATGTATTACCAAGTCGGTTAATTTATATAGTCCCTACTTAAGGAACCTTCGGTCTTAAATTATTATCATATCAATATTAAAAATCTTTTATATTTTAAATAAATAGATCGACTTGGCCATCGCTTGAAAATACAATGGATCTTACAAGTAATACATACCTACTTATTATATTAGCTTTTTTAGTCCATTACGCTCCACGCAATTGAAACTCTAGTCTCCAAAACCTTAATCATTTCACGTCCATTCGGAAAGACTTATGGCTCGTAGTGCTGTGTGATGTGATACCTACATACTACACAATCGAATCAAGCGATGGCCCTGGTTATGCCTCATACATCTAGGAACCTATCTACACCTGTTATTTCACTGCAATCTGACTGCAAATCTAACTTTGTAGTCCTATACAGGGTGACTGGTAATATGTTCCGATCCTGTTAAGGAGATGTAGATGAGATCACTAGCTAACACTTTAGTATGGAGTGTATAGGGCAAATATGAACCAGTATGGAGAAATAATTTTTTTTAATTTTTTTTTTAAAGTAGAGTTATACAGCATTTAAAAATTTATAAAAAAAAAACTATTACATATTTTTACATTATTATTTATTATTACGTTAGAACATAGTGTAGTACAGAACAAAAAATATTAAAATAAATAAAAACATTAATCAATTTGAAATGAGACGTCTCAAACTCCACATTTTAAGTGAATCTTACCATGTAGTTTGGAATAAAGTTATTTTTTATTCAAAAAAACTATAATTAACTTAGACGGCGGAACATTTTAAAAACATCTACACATTGCTGGCTATCCAACAAGGTATAATTTGTTACGCTTACTGTCATAAATTTGAAAAATAACTGATAACAAAAAGCCCAATTTACGCACCTAGTCTTTTTGTTATCAATCATCAAAATCAAAATCATAAGTTTGATTTTGATTTTGATTTTGATTTTGATTTCTAAGCCCAATTTAGGTACCTAGTCTTTTTGTTATCAATGATTTTTCAAATTTATGACAGTAAGCGTAACAAATTATACCTTGTTGGATAGCCAGCAACGTGTAGATGTTTTTAAAATGTTCCGCCGTCTAAGTTAATTATAGTTTTTTTGAATAAAAAATAACTTTATTCCAAACTGCATGGTAAGATTCACTTAAAATGTGGAGTTTGAGACGTCTCATTTCAAATTTATTTATTTTTTTTATTTATTTTAATATTTTATGTTATGTACTAGACTATGCTCTAACGTACTAATAAATAATAATGTAAAAATATGCAATAGTTTTTTTTTTATAAATTTTTAAATGCTGTATAACTCTACTTTAAAAAAAAATTTAAAAAAATTATTTCTCCATACTGGTTCATATTTGCCCTATACACTCCATACTAAAGTGTTAGCTAGTGATCTCATCTACATCTCCTTAACAGGATCGGAACATATTACCAGTCACCCTGTATATTTATACGAGATTACAAAGATATTAATGCAGTTGGTGTATCTAGAAAACTGGACTGAATTAACAAATTATTTGTTGTTTTCTTAGTTCAGACACTAAATACTAATCGTATTCTAAATTTGAACCTTCTATGTCTGCTAGAAGTGCCTTAAACTTATGATTATCGGTCATTCAGTAAGGGACAAAATCGATAAATTTTAACAAGTTCTAATTTTTAATCTACTAGTTCAAATTGAATGAAATTCGGAATATAACCTGTATTATATACAATGTCTGCTTAGATACTGAATTTTAGACTTCCTGTTTTGGCGGCTAAAATTTGATATACAAACTCTTGGCTACAAACAAAAAATACTTGTAACGTATTATTTTAATCTTACTCCCAGACCCCAAAAAAAGGATAGAAATCTCTGTTTTTAACATTATGAAAAATAAAAGCTTATTGAATTTAATATTTAATTAATATTATTTTTAAAGTCATTATGTAGTGATATAATTTGTAAATAATTAACACTTTATTTTAAAATCAATTTTTTTAATATTTTTTTTATTCTTAAGTCACGTGACACGAAACGACATGCTTAACAACGAAAATTGACGATGACATAACACGTGCGTAAGCCATGGTAACCTGTCAAATGTTGATACAAATCATAGAGGCTGCGATCCGAAATCTACTGATAGTACTATTTAATAACTTTTTACAATGCAACTTATTTTTTTTTCTGTATTTGTAATATGCACAAAGTAGATAATATATTTCATTCATTAATTTATTCATAGTACTAGTCACTTGTCAAATTTGTAGCTCAACTTATAGATTTGACAATTACTATAAAAGTTCCGAATAGTAGTACTGGCAGTGATTTTTTTAACGCACTTAATGTTTGTTATTAGTCAGTTAATATGTCACTTAATAATTGTCATTGACATTACAAAGCTACTACGTCACAAGACGCCATTTTGCTTAAAATAAGCGTTTTCGTGGGTTTTATATAAAAATTATAAATCTTTAATTTTAAAAATTGAGGTAAACACTTATCAGAATTAAAAAGAAACAATTGTATACGTTCTTTGATCACTGATGAACTTTCTGGAGTGATTTTATAAAGCTCGTCAAATAGTAGGCTATTTGTAACTAAAACAAATTAAATAACACATAGGTACTAAAGGTTATACCTAATCATCAAATCAGGTTTTGATAAAAAAAACATTCCAAAGGATTTATTACCTTTTCTAACTCCTATTACTTTTTATAAAATATCGTAACTGTTAGTATAAATAGCATTCACATAGTATCAATTTTATTTAATTACGAATTGCATTTTATTATAATTATTCTAATTGATTTATAAGGAGATTTTTATAGTATTCCTTTAATTATACACACATGCCTATAGATATTGTTAATTGTATTGCCACTTCTTGGTGGAAATTCATATTTAATTTTAATAATTAAATGTTATAGTTTTTATTATTATTACGACTTTTAATTCATTCAAATATTAAAATACGATCAGTTTTAATAACTAACCTGATAATGAATTGTCGAAACCAGTCGTATTTAATGTAATTTGCATTTCAGTATGGCACTATCTCTTACAAAAAGTTAAATTTCGTTGCAACAACTAATGAGCAGTTTGTGCTTGCGCTTTATCTAAAATAGACGGAAGTCAGTAGTGGCGTATGATCAATAAGTTTTCGTTGTAATTAAATATATCATCATCATCATCAACAACCTATTTTCGTCCACTGCTGGACATAATCCTCCTCAAGTGCACGTCACAGCTCGGTCTTCAGCTCTTCGTCTCCAGAGTCCAGACGTAATATATTATGTATCTTGTTAATAATGATGATAATGATTGCTCGGAAAAACATACTGTCAGTTGTGTTAATCCATTTGTAAAATAGAGACGTGTGCGTTTGACAGCTTACCTAATATTGTTAAACATGTATTAAGCCTGTGTCACACACGCAATAAGATAAATTGATTGAAAGATAATTTGTCAATATCTAATAACTGGCGTAGTGTAACACACACACATTTGTTAGACAGAGAATGACTACCACGGATCTATTTTATATATAAATAAAAAAGAAAACCATAATTGTATGTACGGTAATACTCCAGAACGACTATACTGAAATTAATTACATTATATCATTTCGCGTTCGTTTCGCATGGCCATATATTGTATGTAAAAATGTTTATTTGGGTTACTTCATGGTTACATTTCTGTAAAAAATTGTAAGACGTTCAATTTTGTTACCATGCAAACCATGTAAAGCTAAAAAAGTGTTAGATGAAGACCAGCCACGTGGCTCAATCCGACATTCGACATTCCGAGAAGTGGGATCGCCTCGAGCTAAAATTTAAACTTGAAAATTTACTGAAGAATTGTTACGAAGAAATGATGATATATTGTAAAATGCCTTCACACATTTAATAATCCGCACCAATATACACAGAACGTAGAGGATGGATAATAATGTGCCTGTGGGCGTTTGGATTACTGATTCAACTAAGATTGACCAGGTGTAGTACATACGTTTTGAAAGTTGTAACATTGTTAATATATAGTAGTCGTATCGTAATTATCGCGTTGCAGTAGAAAGATTCGTATATTGAAATAACTTTACAGACTCTGTTAGATCCCATTAATTAAAAAAAAAACATATTCATCACATTCATTGTACGGTTATGGCGTATACTCGTGATGACTAAAAGTGTGCTAACGTGAAAGTTAAAACGTTATAGATTGTATGTTGACTTTTTGCCCTAATTTGCTTGCTTGTTTATAACTATTGGAGTTATTTTTGATCTTTTGTTTCTACGAGTATTTAAGTGCCAGTGTCATTACTCAGAACTTTAAGAAGTTTAATGTAAGTATTTTTTAGTAAAGTAGATATTACCTATGTATGAACTAAGATATAACTATTTATCATACTAACATTAATTCTAAGAGGTGTCTATAGATGACACCAAGCGATTGACTACATCGCGCTATTGATTTTGTATGAATTAAGAATACTTTTTTATTTTGTGTTAGACTACCATACGACTTAACGATATTATTTGTCTACGTCGCAATCTCGAGGTGATCTTTGTTTTTTATACGGCTAGTATTGCGGATAAAATTGCCTCTTTTAAATAGTACCATGGTGATTAACAGGTTCACTGTGAAACTCAAGGACAAAATACATATTTCCACTGGTGTATTCCTTATTTTTCTAGTGAAAAACAAGACGAATGTACACATTTTTGAAAAACTTGCGCTCCAAGCGTTACCGGACGAATACGACCTGTACGTGCGTGTCGTGTGGCCCACCGGTGGCAAGGGAGAATCTGACCTGGTTTAGCATTAGAGATTTGTCGATATTTCTTTTTCCACCTTAATTTATTGTATAAAATACCCTAATTAATGTGACTTTATATTTAATTAATTAATTATTAAATTATGTATTTGTTTATATTTATATTACATTATTGAAGCTTTCTTATTTGCAAGAATGGTGGATAAAAAATGGATAATTTTTGCTTATATGTTTGACATTTTCTATATCAAATTTTATAAAAATGATGTTTATTATCCGTGAGTTGTAATGACTACGAGTACTTATTATTTGTTTCAATGCTTGTTATATGATGTTTGCATATTATAAATTAGTTAAAAGTGATAGCAACTATCAAATGTAAAACCAACACCTATGTACCACTTTTAGAGCAAATGAAGGATATTATTATTATTATTATCAATACACAAGAAGGATATTTGATGCCTAAAAAAATATCATGGCTACGAAATCCTTTTTTTCGTTATTGAACATTTCTTTAAATTTGTATCTAGCATAAAAAATATTAGTTAGTTTTATTTTCATTATGTAAAGAATATAATATTATCAGCACACATCGCCATAAATCATTATTATCTACATGATTTCTATCCAAATCGTATTATAGATTTTTAATTTAATTTAAATCAAATGTCAAATGAAAAAGATGGAATAAAGAAAGAAGACAACGTAATATAGGAATTTCCAATTCAAATAGCAAATTCCCTTGTTGCAGGGAATTGAAATATCACTCCGGGTAATGGTCACACCTTATTGTTTTATTGTCTGTGCATAATAAACGTTCGTAGGCGATGGGCGCGAGGTGACAGTCGTTATTCTTTATAATGGTCCATCAATGTCACCCAGCGAAATCTATGGGACCGGCTCAATTCAAACTTTATTGTAATGATACTTCTTAGAACCTGCTGACGTCATAAACTTTATTTATGGTTCGCCATATTCCCGGTAAATTTACGACCGCTTTATGTTTTAGAAAGTAGATAATAATTAATGGAGCATTCGTTAAATTATGCTCCTTTTGATTTATTATTAGAATAGCGTTGTTGATAAGATCTCCATTACTCTACACCCCGTCCGGGGGATCCGGACGCAGATACAGTTCCGACCACAACTTCACCCTGACAGACAACAGCACACACAAAGGCAGCAGGCCAGCCCCGACGAGGAGAAGTCTGGCCTCTGCACCGAGACCAGCCAGTCGCTGGAGGGGCCCTGTTACTTGTAGGTCCGGGTCTCTCCTATTATAGCGGCTGAAGGCACGCGCAGGAGATTAGTCGGTAGGGGCTACGCAGTTGGTGAGTCCGACACTGTACCCGGTTGAGCCATTAGGGCTCCTGGTTAGCGTACCCAAAGGTGGACCCTGCGTTACAAAAAAAAAAGATTGTATTATTTATTTAAAAATTGTGTTAGTTTAACATTGAGAATGAATATCCATAGAATACTAAATAATAACTAATTGTAACTTGTACTAACTTAAATATACTTAAACGTCATTGACACCCAGATGACGACAGTCTTGTCTACTAAGTACCTATTTCTTTAATCTAAGGAGGTAAAAATAGCATGTAAGTTACATTGGTTCACAACAGTTACTAGACATAGCAAAAGGTAATAAAACCGAAAACTCACGATAGAACAACCGCAAAATTTGTCGATTTCTTCTAATCTATTTTACGTCTAATCGTATTTTGTTGTAGCTAATAAACGTCAACTCCCCCTAGTACCGTTTGCACTAACACACAACTAAGATTAGATTTGTTTATTACTACGACATTGTTTTGGTTTTTCTAGGCCAGGTTCACACAATAAGAATAATTGACGACAGTGAATTGAAAGTGCAATGACTGTATTTGTGGCGAATTGAGTAGACATTCAAGCAATGTCTTGTGGATACCAATTTTGTATCAAGAAAATATTATAAAAAGTGCCGAAACGCAGACGCGTGAAGAAGACATTTTATGCTTTTATTTATAACGATGGATTTAGCATTTCAACAGATAGGCTTGAAAATAAACGTTAAGAAAACCAAAACAATGCCAATATCCAGGAAAACGCCTATTAGAGAACAATTAATAACACTTAATAGCCCTAAGATAGATAACGTGAATAAATTTAGATACCTAGGCAGCCTTATTTGTAACGATTCTAGAGCCACATCAGACATTGTATCCCGCATATCTATGGCCAAAGCGGCTTTCAATTCAAAGAAAAACATCTTCACATCAAAAATAAATAAAATCACAAAAAAGAGGTTCATTAAATCTTATATATGGAGCATAGCCCTATACGGAAGCGCGGCATGTACTACTGAAACGAGACGCCGAAAGACTGAAAGCTTTTGAAATGTGGTGCAGGCGGCGGATGGAGAGAGTTAGCTGGAAGGAAAAAAAACGGAATGTTGAGATTTTAGAACTTGTAGGAGAGAAAAGAACTCTACTGAAGGCGCTGGAAGTGAGAAGAGGAAAGATGTTTGGCCACCTAATAAGATAAAAGCTATGTCAGGAACAGCCTAAGCCAAAATTAAGAGTGCCGTAAGAATCATAATCTATCTATTTTTATTCCATTGACCGCAAAAAACGCATCGTAAATACGAATTAGCGTGCCGTAAGCCGTATTTATTCGAAGAAGCTAATCGTAAAATTGTGATGAATGTTTGAAAGAAATAAATCAGAGTAAGCTTAACAGCTAGAGCTTTTTGAAAAACATGTTTAAAATAAAACTGTAAACCTATTTTTAGTTGACGTTTTTAAGATGTTGCTTCTGCTGTGATATTTTTTTTTATTTCATTATCTTTAGTATTTTGCTGTCACTCCAATTTCATTTAGAAAGAGTCTGCATCCTCATAGCACAGTAATTTTTCAATTGTTTACAGTTTACTAAATAAGTAGATAGCGCGATTTTTCTCTTCAACGATCTCCGTGGTTTGTTGCATTAGCTGAGACAAATTTCCTAAAACAGGATTTTTTTTAATTGACATCAAAAATTATGCATTTAAGGGTTATTATATAATTGACACCTATATCTTCATGGCTTTGCAGTCATTTCAATTTGATTCCTTAAATGTAAAGTCTAGAGTACAGTTATTCTCCAATAGTCGTCAGTTTACTGATAAATAGATAGCGCGATCTTTATGTTCAACGACAGACGCGATGAAAAAAATATTTTAGTAAATGAATATGCCAAAGCGAATTTGTTTTTTTCAATATAACTTAGTGTCGCATTACAAACGATTTTATGTAACGCGATATATATATTATATTTTATTTGTCGCTGGGAAATTCTAAATATGGAGTGTCATCGCACTACGTTAGCAATCAAATCGCCCTGGCGCCCGTGGAAAAAATTCTTTCTCACTTTAACACGAGTTACGTGAAACAATCATATTTTGTTCCACGTATTTTAGTGTGTGTTAATATCGGAGAAGTGATCTGCTATCATCGCCTCTTCAACTTCGAAGAAAAATATCTAACCAACCCACGGAATAGATAAATAAGGTTGGAATGGAAATGTGGGCGGAGCGGGCGCGCCTCAAGTATGATTAGATAATCATACTTGAAACGAAACACGAATGTCGTGCTTCTTGCAGTGTGATTGTGACAAGAGCTGCGTAAAATTTGTTTAACCCGCCGTTAGTGACGTGCATGTCTGGGAGACCGGGTGATTCGAAAAAAGTGAATAACTTTAAGACCCGTCATCGAAGCGTGTTGCGATTTCGAGTAACTGCTTCATTTCATATCCCTCACCGTTAGTTCTCCTCACGGCATCGTCGCGGGTGCAGGTCCAGGAGTTTTAGCCTCAACCCGGTCCATGAGACCGGCGCGCGGCGTCACCAACTACGTAAGTAAATTATTCAAAGTTGAATTTTTATACTTTTCGTAAATTTTGTAATTAAAGCAAAAGTAAGTTAACATTTACTGTTATTTTGATTATAGTACTATACACACTTTTAGTTAATTTATTTAGTCCCTACTTAAGGTTCCTGAAGTCTTAAGTTATTATCATATCAATATTAAAAATATTTTACATTTTAAATAAAAACATCGACTGGGCCATCGCATGATTCGATTGTTTAGTATATATCACAACACAGCACCTATTTTTTTATTTTTATTTTTTATATCCAAATATTTTACACTCTTTTTATTTTTACAATAATAAATCTCTTCAAACTCTGAAGTTTCTGCCTGAATTGCTTCGAGAAAAGGATGGTACAACCGTGCCACTTTTTTGCTCGACTTGGTGGACACATTTGGTGGCACTGCCGTGACCCCAGATGTGTTTTTTGCATGTGTTGAAAATTAGACATAAATTGTTTACCTTAGTTACCTTGGAGGAATTATTTAGTTACGATTAGATAACATGTCATATTAAGATATTAAGTTTTTAATTAACAATACTATGATTTTATCGCCTAAAAAGTGACGGCTATTGTCGCGTTTTGTTTGATTTGCCACAAGCCATTCGGTGAAATGAGGTGAAGAAGGGCAACGTATTTGTACACGCGGATGTTAATTATGGATTTTGGCAGTCACCAACTGGCTATAATTGCTCACCTGTTCTATGAGCTAAATAAAAAACGTAAATAGGTATTTTGAATCTAAGCTCTAATTTTCTTCGTTGTTTACGAATGCTGAAGAATACTTTGATTATCTCGAGCGAAATAATTGTTTTACGTTACTTTCCAAACGTAATTAGATTAAGCTTTTCAATTAAGCTAAATTGAAACTTAGTCCAAGAAAACAAATGCAATACGATTGGGTGGAATCGATTCAGTTTGTCTTCCAAAGACAAAATAACAATGCCAAAAGTAGATCTAATCGTATCTTTTTTTTCGCTCAAGGAAACTAATTTTGATGAAGCGTTTCGTGCGGTATTTTGAACTTGCTGCTCTTTCGTAAGGACAGGGTGTAGTGTAAATATTCTAGTGTAGATGTTTATTTTTATTTAAATGTGTTTATGGAGGTCACTAAATAACTCCCATTATTTATTAACTTGATGATGATGATGAGCCCGATTCGGATGTATTGGTGGTGTGCTCCTTGGAGTACTGAGGCTACGATTTAGGATGCGAACCTGACTAAATTGCTCGGTTCCGACGTCATAGTGGAGACCGTTAAAAAGCAGCCGGTTAGTTTCCAAGGATGAGAGAGGAGAGAGGAGAAGTCTGGCCTTTTTGCCGAAGTCAGCCAGTCGCTGGAGGAATCCTGTTGCTTGTAAATTCGGGTCCCTCCAATTATAGCGACGGCAAATATCGAGTCCGACATGGGTCTAGGGACCACTCGGGTTCCTAGGTATCATACGTAAATGGAATACGTTTAATGCGTCAAGAAAGAAAACCATTTAGCTTATAGTTTTTTTTGACTAGTGTAATTTATATAATTTGATCAGATAATATACATTTTAATACTAGGTATTTCCACTTAAACCATGATGTTGAGTTATCGCAACTGGTCGTATTGAATATAATTTTGAATAATAAAAGTTTGAAATAGTATAAAAAAGTATATTATTTAATCAAAGTATAATATAAATTTTAAAATAAATAAATAAATATTTGACTCGGTGTGAAAGAAAATTTTCTGTATAGTATATTATTATATCATCTTGTCATAAAATAGTCACTTCATATCGGATAATCCGACAATTTTTTGGGGGAAAACAAACCTTTTGATGACTACCATCGCTTATAAACTTTTGCATGTTTGTTAAAAATGATGATGAATGATAAAAATGATGTTGCCACCTCCTCTCCCCTCTAATGCCTGCTTGGCCTGCTTGCTGCTTGTTTGCCCAATTAAAAAAATTAAAATCTCTGTCATCCAAATTAAAAGACAGGAGCAAATTGGAAACATTATAATAATCTTTCAAATTTGTTGTATAAAAGTGTTTCCCTAAAGAATTCGTCTTATATTTTCATCGTGTTCAAGAAATAAATGCAGAACGAAATCCCTCAGTCCCCCGGCGATGTTTAAAAATAATTTGTTATTATTTTCTTGCCCTTGATAAATTACATTGAAAACATCTGAGCAATCGCTGCAAACAACCAGGTTTGTGATGATAAGATATGCAAAAAGACAATGTAGGTACATTCTTTTTATCCTTTGCCATTGCCATTTGCTCGACACATTGACAATGTTATGGCAGTCTTATATTAACTAGTGAACTGATTACAAAGGAGACATTCCAAAATTGTATGAGCCCTGGGTGTGCTCTTGTACAGCTAATGGCATAAAGGAAATACAATTTTAGCAACATTTGCATAGTTTAA
>LUGF01047362.1:0-11568 GCA_001625245.1 Calycopis cecrops
GTCGGGGAGTTTTGACGACAACCTATGTCATAAACATCCGCATAAACAACAAGTGCGTTCGCCTCCTTTATCTTCACAAACAGCCGCCGGAAACTCACACGCCGCACGAGACCCGACAGCACAGAGCTGCCACTTCACGCCGGGGTCGTGTGACTGACTGACCGACCACAGTATAAGTGTGACATATTTACTCTGTGGACCAATCGTACTTAGACGTTCAAATGTAGAATATCTTCAATTAGTATTTAGTGTATAAATCAAGGAAAACTTAAAATATTTTGCAATTTCGGTATAGTTTTTTAAATACACCAACTGCATCAATAACTTTCCATTCTATGCCTATAATGTCATCTACAATCAATATCGAAGTCAAAAATATATTTTATATAATTTTTGTCTGTTTGTCTGTACGTATGCCCGGGCTAAACTCAAAAAGTACTGCATGGATTTACTTCAAATTTTGTATGAATATTACTGACAGATCGGATCAACATATTATAGGCCATCACCTACGAGGGCGCAGCTGTGAATCTTTCATTCGGAAAAATTGAGAACCTCAATTTTTGAAGCCCGAAATCCACGCAAGCGAAACTGCGTATACGGAAGCTAGGCTTACGTATGAAGCATTACAAAGTTGCAGCTAATGAATCAGTGTACATATATGTATAATAATAGAATTAAAAATGTAGATAGATACCTTGATACCTATATGGGGAATAAATAGAGGGGAGTATATCGTTGAGCTGATCGATTTCTATGGGAAATCAATTTTATGAGGAAGCGTACATCAGGCGGAGCCTGTTCCAAAATATTTGCAGTCGTTATGGGAGGGCCAAGAAATGTAGGTACGATTGAAAATGTTAAGTAAATCATTACAATAAAACAACTTTACCGGGTCGACCGCCCTACACCGTGGTTGCTGTAAAGACTCTGAAACGTCGGGGTGGTAAATAATTAAATAAACCGCGATAAACTCCGATAAAGTTCTTTTATTGTAATGAGTAATACTTATTCGAATTATCTTAAGACATTATGCTGTAAATAGTTGAAAATGGGTTGTATTTTACAACATTGTATTTCACAATATCATTATTGGAAATATGTTGTCATAGTAACGTGTAATGTTGTGTGGCCGAATTATCAATCCGTTACTTTAGCCTACAATAGTGTAGGTATTTCAAGACGAAATACAATTTGCAGCATTATACAGGATTACTTTTGGTCGCCGGCCAAATTTTAAAATAAGGATGTAAACGTCATTCCAAGGGAGTGTTTCAAATGTTATCGTCTAATTGTAATATTTTGTTAAATAAAATCGATTTGAAATGGTCCTTAAAAATACATCGATCGTTGTTCGCACACGAAATGTATTATTTTCTGAACCAAACCTGAAAATTTGGCCGGTGACCAATAAGTAATCCTGTGTATATGTACTAGCTGTGCCTCTCGGTTTCTCTCGCGTCACTGCAAAACCATCTGCCCGGCTGATTTGTGATTCTAAACTATTCTAAAATCCCCTTCAACACACACACAAAATTTCGTCCAAATCGGTCCAGTCGTTTAGGTGGACTTCAGTGACATACACACGCACACAAGAAAAATATAGATAAAGATGTAGGTTCACAATATTTTCATAAATGTGTGCCTGTGTTATACTGATGTATAAGCTATATCATTGTAAAGTTTCATTAATATCCATCAAGTAGTTTTCACGTGAAACAGTGAGAAACATCCACTCTTACAAACTATCGCGTTTATAATATCAGGATTGTATTTTATACAAAAATACTCTTGCGTACCAGAGCTATTAGTTGTAGTTATTGTTTAATAAAGGAATACCCATAAAAATAAGAAAAGATCACAACTCAGAGGCTTTACGGAAATCTGATGTTGGTATTTGATAAGTAAAAGGTACTGGAACAGTAGGATTATCTACAAAATGAAGTGAGATGCCATCAAATACACAACTTGAAAAAACACCAAAGTCGAGCCACTTGGTTTTTCTACTGAAAAAAGTTGTGGGATCCATGTTACACCAAGTTGTACAATTTGTACAATTTATTTAGCCCCTACTTATGAGACTTCTGTCTTAGGTTCACTTCTTATTAGTTCAAGTTATTGCGTACCATATAAATGTTAAAAATCTTTGACGTTGTAAATAAATAGATACACTTGGCCATCGGTATAATACAACTTTACACCATGGAAGTGAGAGGAGAGGGGGGGGCACATGTGTATTCTATATAGCCCCTTGCGGATGTCTATGGGCGTCGGTAGTCATGAAAATGACTCCGACTGCTCGTTTGCCCCCCTATATCTACAAATCAAAGATAATTTCTAAAAACCTGAGCGTGTAAACGGCAGTACCATTACCGAGTGTCGAGTCTGGAGAGCTCGTACAGAGTTCTATAGTCTATATTATATTTTTTCTAGCTGCGCCCCGCGGTTTCACCCTTGTGAATTTCGGTCCCGTGGAATATTGAAAATCATCCCATGGCTTCCCATAGAAATGTTTTTTCGAGATAAAAACTATCGTATGTGTTAATCCAAGTTACTTTCTATGTGTGTGCCAAATTTCATGAAAATCGGTTCAGCAGTTTTTGCGTGAAGGAGTAACAAACAAACAAACATACAAACATTCGCATTTATAATATTAGTAGAATACTCTGTCTTATTGTTGCGGGTCAAATTGTGCAATTTGAACCGAGTTTAACATATAGGACTCAAAGTCGAATTCTCTACAACTATTGTCGGATATACCTATCAGTCGGCTAAAACCAGCGAGAAGCCTTTGCTGTTACGTTTTTAAGTTAGTGAAGTGAATGAGCAACCTGTGTAGATATTTATGGGCGTTTTAGTCACTCCGGCTGCTAGTTTGACCCCAATTCAATAAACAATCGCTTGCACAAGAATCTGTTAAGGAGCCGCCCGTGTCGCAATAGGACATGACTGTTGCCCCGGCTCAGCGGCCGGCGGCCCCGTCGTGTTATCAGTAATTTGAAAGTGTAATGCGACACGCGCGACTCCGAATATGTGATGACGTACTGGTGCCATGACAGTGTGACGTCACCACCTAGAAGGGTTGGATTACTTTTTTAATATATCGCATGCTAAAATATGCTGATCTGTTCGTACGTTCTGGTATTTTTTAAATGTAGGAGATAAAGATATCAGAATCGTGGGGTGGAACATGCACACATTTGACGGTCATGCAAATACGTTGCATCTCATCGCCACAGTGAAGCATCTGCTACTCAGAACCGACCACCGCCCGGTTATGACCAAAGATAGAGTACACATGATAAGAAGCAGTGTCACACTGCATGCTTGCGTGCAGTCGAATTGGGCCGGTACGACCGGGGAGGTGCCTCTTGGTTACAAGACAGCCGGCGTAAAGTGGCAGCTGTGCTGTCGCGTTTCGTGCGCTGTGTAAGTAGCCGGTGGCCCATGGAGCTGGAAGGAGAAAGGAGGGCAGCGCATCTGTATAGTCTCTATGCAGATGTCTAGGGGCGTCGGTAATCATGCAAATGGCTCCGACTGCTCCTTTAACCCCTATATCATAGGTAAATAAAAAAAAACACTTTTGTGGATTATAATTGTATGTGCTGCGCAGTTGGCTAGACTCTGCATAAACGGTAGTTGTAACCTAAATGCGACTAGAAGGATATTGTTACTATAGAGGTAGCCGCTGAACAATCCTTAATTCACACTGAACAGTATTTTTACTAAGCCATGACACTGCGGGACATAACATAATGACCCGGGATATTTTTTGTCATGGCATTCATGACGTAACGGAGTCGAGATGTATGTAAACTTGTCCTCTTCAAGGCAGATGAAAGACAGTCATATATAGTAGCTTAGATTACATTATAGACCTTTTTTTTCGTGGGGTCATTTTCGTGACTACCGAAGCCCGCAGACATCCGCGTAGAGGTAATACAGATGCCCTCCTTCCTCCACCGGCTACCTACACGCCGCACGAAACGCAACAACACATCTCTCACTTTACGCTGGTCTCCTGTAAGGAAGAGTGGCAGCAAAATCTATATAATACTGTGTCACGTCGCTGGAAGGGATCCTGGTCTCACGATCTTTGTTAATGAACATCTCACTTGATGCTTTAATATCATAGTTAGGTTTCCTAGGCGCCACCCAGTCCCCATCGTGTAGGTCAACTATTTTCCTCATTTCACTGCTAAATGTGGCACAATTGTCAGTGTACAATGTGATAGAAGCACCATCATCATCAACATGCCATCGTTCACAGTACAATCTCAATATGTATATGTAAATCAATGTGTCCGGTACAGGTACTGCTTGCAACAGTGGCGACGCTGTCAAATAAGTCCTTATAAAGTACTTCTCGTATCCATGTTATCATTACAAATAGCCACGTTTGTATTCGCATAAAAATTACCGAATAAATTTGATTGAAATGAGGTTCCGATATACATCGGCTGCCGCATTATGTACTTTTTGGATTTCTCGGGTTACCGCATGGTATATGTACTTAGTCTTTTATAAGGGGTCGTGCATAAATTACGGCACATTAGTTTCATGACTTTTCACCCCTTCACCGTCCTTGTCACAGTAAGTCCAATCCATAGCACCAGAGTGAAGTATTGGCTGCCTACGTGTTCTTGCTTTATAGGGTTTTTATTGAAAACAACCTAAAGGGTAAGGCGAAGCTGTTGTTTTCCTGGTGACTTTTTAAAGTGATAACCCAACTTCAACCAAACATTTTGGGCGAAACGACTACTAACCCATAACTTCTAATGGGAGAATAAACCGCTTCGTTACGTAACGCGTTACGGCGCAAGTCTTTCTCTCACGCATACGGCAGCGGCAGGCAGGCTGCTCCTCTGCTACTCTAACATGAAGGAGTACAACTCGTCTGCATAGCCTACATGCGGATGTTTGTGGGCGTCGGTAGTAACAAGAAGGCTCCAACTACTCGTTTGTCTCATTATTAAGTTTTCCCTTTCATCATTCATTATTTCCCTCAATTCATTACATCATACATGAAATTCCATATAGGTACATATTATAAATGCGAAAGTGTGTTTGTTTGTTTGTATATCCTTCCTTCACATCAAATCGGATCAACGTATGGATATTTAGTGTGGATATAGTTGAATGACTGCAGAGTGCCATCGGCTCGAAATATGTAGAAATATTATTTTCTACCAGGCGAGCGAAGCCGCGGGTAACAGCTAGTTCTTTTTATAAAATAACACCGAATTTATTCAATCAAGTGACAGGATAAAAAGCCGCGATGTAGATAATATTATAATATCTACATAATTTCCAAATTGGAGCGACGCGCGACTCGAGCGGGGGACACCTGACGCTCGAGTTCCGCAAGCTATTGCGTCGCGATTTGTGAGTGTATACGTACTATCGACATTCATTGGCAAAACGTAACAAATATTATACTCTAATCAGTAATTTAGTGCTGGAATGTGGTCTGTAAACAACTCGCGTGCAACTCGGGGCTACAAACGCGATGAGCGAAGGGAGCTGTCCACGCGACTGTAGTTGTGCGGATGTATGTGGGCGGCGTTAGTTATAGACGCTAGGAGTTTATAATATATTATAAATGCAAAAGTTTTTGTGTATGTTGTTGTTTTACGCAAAAACTACTCATATTCGGTTATTCGGTTGAGCTATTGATTTAGTTTTCAATCTGGAATGACGTAAAAGTTTGGTTTTATGATGAAAAATAAATCGCCATCTTTGGGATATATTTAGCGCGGGTGAAACATCAGGGCGCAGCTAGTGTGCTGACGAGGCGCGAGCTCTGTACGTTTGTTTGTTGAACGCCGCTCGGGCCTCGTTAGCATTGTCACCCTCTTGTTTATTAAGTATTGAGTGATGAAAGATTTTCGGCGGCCGCCAGAAATTTTACGAGAGAAGTTTCGAAGTGATAACACTTTATGGATCAACCGCTTCGTTACGTAACGCTGTACGGCGCCAGACTGTCTGGCTTCTTATCCTTTTTTTTCGACACAGGGGCTGCGGGCTTCTTACGTTTACCATATTACTATACATAACATTTAAGTTATATCCCAGGCTTCTCTCAAGTGAGTAAAGTAGTTATGTAGTAAGTAGTATTAAGTAAAGAGTTAACTACACCCGACAGAAGTGATCCGTTGATACGATTTAATGTGAAAGAAGGACAAAGACAATCACACTTTCGCATTTATAATATGGACTTAACTACATATTGTTATAATGTTCGGAGGCAGCTCTTGGGATGAAAGGATCATAACCGGGGAAAAGTGCCACCAGGGATATATTCTGAATTGTCTAAACACCCGACATGCGTTTCGTGCGGTGTGTAAATAGCCGGTGGCCCACGAAGGAAGAAGGAGGAGGAAGGAGTGCAACGCATCTGTATAACCTATGTAATAATAAAAAATCAAAGTAATATGTTGATCTCCATGGCTGTCGATAGTCATGAAAATTGCTTCGATAGCTCGTTTGCCCCCTTCTACTATAAAACAAGTGCGAGTCGGACTCGCACACCGAGGGTTCCGTAGGAACGGGAGGTATAAGCAAAAGTAATAGACGTTGAGAAAATTACACTTTCCTGTGACAAGTTGACAAACATATATTTGCGGATGCTTGCATACATTTAATATGAAAGGAACTACATGCATAAGTTGGTAATGATTTTTCCAGTGATAAAAATTTTACTTACCAATTTTTAGATTTATTCCTATATGTATACTGTAAGGTCTTACTTCTTGCCAAATTTCAGAATTCTAGCTCAACGGGAAGTACCCTATAAATTTTCGAAAAAGTGCGTTTTCATACAAAATTTGTGCATAAATGGCTATAACTTTTTATTGCGTTAACTTAGAAGTGTGATTTTATCAAGGCATCAAGACGTAACTGACCTTATTTGACAAAAATTTCAGTTTAATCCCTTTACGCGTTTTAGAGAAAAAGGTCTTGACAGACGTACAGACAGACGGACAACAAAGCGATCCTATAAGGGTTCCGTTTTTTCTCTTTGAGACACGGAACCCTAAAAATAGACCACGACACGTACCAGAATAAGCTATTGAAATACTATAAATATAAATATAAATATCCGTGGACTTTTACACACCACGTTAGCCTAGCCCCGTGCTAAGTACCATAAGGACTTGTGTTACGGGTACTAGACAACGGAATATATTTAATATGTTTTTTTTTTTATAAATTTAAGAATTTTTTTATATATAAGATTTTTATTATAGAAATACATATAATACATAGATAAACATCCATGACCAAGGCGGGATTCGAACCCGCGACCCCTGGCGCTACATGCTCCACTTATCCGAGCCCTGCACCACTGCGCCAGCCTGGTCGTCATAACTTGTAACACTTGCTTTGTCTATCGTAAAGTATATTTCATCGGGGTATTTCCAAGTTATAGTAGGTATCCTATTTCGTCGGGGTGTTCCAGTTAGACGGGTAAAAGTCGGAGCACCGCTAGTCCCTGTTACATATAAACTGGAATAACAAAAAACCGGCCAAGTGCGAGTCGGACTACCACATCTCATTCATTCATCATTTTAGTTAATATCTTGTAGGCCGTCGAATTGGGCCGGCACGACCGGGGAGGTACCTTGCGCTTACACATACGTAAAGTTACAGCTGAGCTACCTCATCTCAAGAAACATCATGCGGTGTGTACGTAGCCGGTGGCCCATACAGGGGTACGTAGAATAGGATCCCAGAAGGCGTCCACAAACTTTCAATCAATAAATTTAAATGCGTTTTTAAAGAAATTGTTTTTGTGTGGTAACTGGTAAAAGATATTAGAAAGTAAATAATAATAAGATTTCATGTTAAGTACCATAACTTGACAATAGTGCCCTCCTCCCAGGTTGTTCCCGATCTGCACTATGTTTGTCTGTACGCCTTTTATAGAATCATAAACTATGCATTGGTCACGATGATCTTTAGCAAAGTTGTTGTGCATGAACCCCGGTTTTCGAGTAGGTTCGACCAGTTTCCGACAGATGGCGCAGTAACGTGCGCAGGGTTCAGCTGGTTTAATAATAAAAGTTTATTTTCTCCTGCAGGACAAGTATGATCAGTAACACGAGCTAGTGCCCCCGCCGCCACCATGTACACCTTCGAGTCGACGACCGAGACCTTCGACCCCACCACCACCACCACCACCCGCGTGGTGAACACCACCCACCACGTGCTCACGGCGCTGCAGCAGGGCGGGCCCACCTTCGGACTCGTTCTTAAGGTTATTAAACTTGTGTATCCTGCACTCAAATCCTAATGACTCAAAAAACTTTTACTTATAGTATAGGGGGGCAAACGAGCAATCGGAGCCATTTTCATGATAGATGCGTTGCCCTTTTTCCTCCTCCCGCCTCTATGAGCCATCGGCTACTTACACCCCGCACGAAACGCGACAGCAAAGGTGTCACTTTACGCCGGTCTCGTGGCCTCTCGTAGCCTCTATGCAGATGTTTGTGGGCTTCGATAATGGCTCCGACTGCTCGTTTGCCCTCCTATACCATAAAAAAAAATGATACACTAAATATGTGGTTTCATTTAATGGCTCACGGTTTTATCAACCTTGTAGATTTCAATGGTCTGCTACATTCTGAACGTTTTTGACGAACGCAAGAGGTGTAGTTACATCTCTCTTGATGACGTGAAAACTCCGGGCACATTAAATACATGTAGCGACAACGTAGCCATCACTTCGAGCCAGTGTTATGTTACCGAAGTTTTCTCCCCAGTCGTGCGGGGTAATCCAAATGCCATGGCGTTTAGTAAGATGTAGTGCCCTGGTGTACTGCAGAGGAAGTGGGCCGGCGACCGGTGCAAGGCATCAGCGGAACAATGATGCGGGTGTCCAAGGGTATCGTCAATCGTGCTGCTCGATTGTCCCCTTGTAGTTCAACGAACTACCTCTCCCTTTGTTTGCAGGTGGTGTACCTCACCGGGATCCTGGGTAACGCCGCCGCCATCATCGCGGTGCGGCGGGGGGAGAGAAGGGTCCGGAACAGGAAGCATCTGCTGCTGCTCACCTCGCTCGCCACCAACGACCTCGTCGCGTTGGTGAGTGGATTGCTGTTATCGCTTCTAGAGCCGGGCCTCTGTATGACTGCCATCCATAGATCATTGACGGTGAATGGTCATTATTAACGTTAGCCTTTCGTCCTCCACTGCAACAGAATTCATAGGACTGCTCCTGCAGTCTAATATGACTCGGCTACGACACGGAAAACGTTCCATCGTCTTGAAAGTTTACCAGCATTCAAGGCTTTAAAGAATCTGAATTTATGATGTGGAAAGAGAAGCTCAATACGGCTTATATGCAGCGGATTATTTGTAAAACATATTTCGCTATTTAATTTTTTCATTCAAAAATAAATATGAAAATGAATAAATATGTATGTATATACGTATTTATTTTTTGCATAGCACCATATGTGAATTTAAAACATATGCATTGTGTCATTAGTTATATATGTTAGTTTAGATAAAATATTAAGTACACCCGATACTGCCTTATAAGTTGCCAGTTCTCCTGTAATAGGTCAGCTGGCAGAGATTCCTATTTGGCCTTTACCTTTGTACTCAAAGTATTGTATGTCTTATTTTACATAATGTAAGTGTTTTAAGTGTACAAGAATATATATAAATAAAATAAATGAATTAATTTTTTCGTCCGAACGTTATAAGTACACAGCCAGCTGTCAGAGCCTTTTGATGACGAAGGTTGCCCATGGACATCGGCATAATTATTACAGCTGCGTTACCTTCATTTGCTCTTCCCCTCCAATCGGCCCACGGACTCACAAACCACACAAAACGCGACAACGTAGCTGTTACTTTACGGCGGTATCATTGGCAAACACTGATGTATGTTATGTCCTGCAGCTGGGCATGATGTGCGCGATGCTGGTGTCGGAGTACCTGCCGCACGTGCAGCACACGCGCGGCTACTGCGCTGCCCGTGTCGCGCTGCGCGTGTTCGGCATAGGCAGCGTGTGCATCGCGGTCACCATGGCGCTCGAGCGGTATCTGGCACTGACGAGGCCGTTCTTCTATCAGAAGGTACTTCATGCCTCAAACCACACAGCTCACACTTCATGCCTCACGGCTCATATACAAGAGGCATTAAATTAAACCGCATATTTAGTGTATCATTTCCAGACCACACCACAAAAATCAGATCAATTGGAGCAATACACACACACAGCACATTTTTTAAATCTTTTTGTCACTTCGTACACGCTGTATCGCAGCTGATCGCCGACTATGACCGGCCGGTGTCATTCACACCGTGCTCGCTGAGACAAAGAGTGTTTACAATTTTTTGCTATTATATATTTAACTTGTTTTAAAAAAGTATTTTCGTATACTTGTAAACTTTTTTTTATAGTTTCGGATTAACTGTAGCCACATATAGTATATGTGGTTTCATTTAATGCCTCTCGCTCTTTAAACCGTAAATAGTGTTTACGTTAAAATCCATAAAGACCAAATAAACTAATTAAAAAAGACTAAGTCTGTAGAGTTTGAAGCGTGCCGAAAAATACATAGTATAGATGTAAATTGACCCACTCTACACTACATCATACTCCTTGACATATCCATCAATGGCGTACCGTGGGCTTACGCTCGTTCATGAGCTCGGGTGTGGCTTGCAAAGTCACATTTTGTCTTGAAGGTCCTGTTGCAGGGCGCACAATACAACTGACCGTCAGCATTGTATGTACATTGTACCTATAGGTGTAGGAAGGCTTTGGACTGATCTTTCCGAAAGTGCATTTGGCAACAAGGTCTTCCACGCGATGCTTTTCATACTTAGTGCCTTATGAACAGAGCTGCATCACTCGCATCTCTGCTGAGCGAGCACTTCCCAACCTCGTGGGGATGTTACATGCGGTGAGGTGGCGCTTCAGAACGTCTCTGTAGCGCAGGTCCGGACCACCTGGCGTGCGCTTTCCCTCCTTCAGCTGTGAATAGAACACAGATTTAGGCAGCCTGGTGTCCATGTGCAAGATGCCCGCACCATGAGTTGTCCTTGCCCGAGTCCTTCACCGCCACTCAAATTTGTCCTGTCACTTCGAAGTATCGACCTTAAAAATATATTAAACTTATAATAATATTCTGTACGTCGTGTCTGATTTCTTACCAAAGGAATTGTAGTTTCTAAGTCGTCTCAGTAAAGAATCAAAATTTAACTAGTACGTAGGTATATATCGCAAGCAACATACTACATATAAATCAGGACCGGTCTGCATCAGCAGCGAGGCAGAATCAATACCCAGCTGGTAGTAGTAGCTCGGCGCGGCGGTTATCGCTATCTCAGCAATCAATTACCCACTCGATAGGCCGCTAATGCTGGAGTTGTATATGTACGTTACATATGTTACGTACCAACAAATGTTGCAGGAAATAGACTTACGACATATTAATGTCGCTCCATTAATAACGACTACAATGTTGGAAATTATTTGTTGGAATTTACTCTTTAACAAACTATTAAATAGATTCGTAAGTAGGCCCGTGGTAAAAATAAACTAGGAG
>LUGF01047362.1:26684-37830 GCA_001625245.1 Calycopis cecrops
TCGACGTCGTTACCCTAATTCAATTCAATACGCACTCTGTCGTGTGTAGAGTACGTCCACTGTGCGTGCTGTAATATCTGGCAGACGAAATCGGATCACTTACCTCAGCGGAGAAAGGAGGTCGTTGTTGTTGGAGCGGTGGAGATTCAGTAACGAGGGGCACATATCAAATATTGCGCACAGATAATAACTAATTAGTATTTCATTGCAACTCAATCTGCTCGGCTCGGGAGCTGTTCTGATGCGTTACGAGGTTACAGATACCTTTTTTTTTACGCAAGGGAATACGTTAAGCACCAGCCTCCGGGGTGTTTAGTTACCCCGAGGAGTGTGGGACTCCCGGCCGAGTGCCGGGCTACCCACTAAACCCCTGCGGCTCACTCATCTTGCCGTTTTCGGGGGCACCATGGGATCGCGAGCATTCTACCACGAGGTCCCCCGAAGGTTACAGATACCTGAAAACTTCTGACTTAAGTGATAGATGAAATGACGTTCTGACTGAAGCATAGTAGGTATGTTGTGGTGCTTGTGAAAATGCGTGACATGTTGTGAGGGATTAGAAGAAGGCAGTTAATGTGCGGCCTCGTGGTTTAGTAGTAAGTGTAACTCTCATATTCAAGTCATGGCAAAAACGAGAAAAAAAGTCCAGAGTCAGGAATTGGGCCTTTAACACCGTGCCTGTGAAATCTGGTTAAACCTTCGATCCTGCGCCTGAGTTCTCTCGGTCGTGTCTGACTGCCGTCTCATCGCAATATCATAAAAACAATACCTATTTTGCGAAAAAAATTAAAAAACCAACAAATTGCCTCTCGACATGAAGTCGGAAACGATATCACACACATCGAGCGCCACGGAATTGGCATCGAATTACAATGAGCATACATTATGCTAACTGCTAATGTCCAAACACACTCACGACAGGCGCCATCGGTATTCAATCGCGCTCCAACCTTGGACATCTCCATATTTAATTGCAACTCAGTTCCTTTGTCCAAAGTCTGCGCCACTTCGCTATGCCAATTCGAGCCGCTGATGGATCACAATTGAGACACAATACAAGGGGCCGCGAATGACCAGAATCAGTATGTGCCTTTTTGGCCTATCAAGATGTAAGGGATTGGAATTAATGTCATCCGTAGATGTTCGCTGCTGAATGCATATAATTTATGTTCTATATAGGTATTTACTTTAAAAGTATTTCCTAATGATACAATTGTTCGTAAATGTAAAGGAGACGTTTCATTTTTGTATGACCCTTGGTCTCCATTATGTACTTTGTGTGTATGTGTTCGTGTGTGAGGGTGTTTCATAAAATATAATTACAAGAAATCAACTTCCAATTTTGAACATAATGGACTTATTTTTTGGTGCAAAAATTATTTTTGAAGTTTTTAGTAGCTATTAGCTTTAGGGTAAAGTGTGATAAAATCGCCCTTCGTATTTCAATATACAGAATACTTTTTATTATTGAACCATAAAAACAAATGTGTTTGTATTTTTAACGTGATAGCCGATTTTTTGACGATCAGTTTTAATGTGATAGGCGACTTTTTGCCTACTTGATTTTTACTACAGACTTTTGATTTTTACTACAGACTTGCGTACATCATGCGGGGCAGAAATGAGACGTCTCCTTTACCACTTCCCACGTAACTATAATAAAAATAAACAAATTAAATTACTTAAAAGCAAATTTTAATGTTAACTGTTATATTGCAAAGGCGGCCATTTTAGATTTGGAATATTTTAGGTCGTCTATATTATATTACATTGTCACCAGAAAAATATAAAGCAAATGTCAAGTCAATCAGAGGTCAACAGGGGGTGCAACTACTTTTAATTTTGACCCAAAACGGAGTCAAGCTAAATTATAACCGTGTAACTAGTACAAGCGATATCGCTGCTGGTCCCGAACCAACTAGTTTCGGATGTAAATAGGAAACACCTTGTATAAGTCCACATTACGCAAAGGATATTAAGTCAAAGTGTCGGTACATTGGATGAGTTCACTCCGTACACAGTGTGTATGTAGATTGTCAGGAACACAATAGTAATCAGTCATGATGCCATTTGTATGCGCGGTGTGCGGCGCGAATTCTTTATTGTTCCGACGATATGGCGCATGAATTGATGTTTGTGATCGGGTATCAACGACCGGCTCGCGGCGGGTGCCTCCCTTCCTCCCTATCATTTTAATTGTTGTTGTTGCTGGCAGATCATATTTGGTGTGATAATAGTCATCATATTTCGGTTATCCATCCATTGTGTCGGTTTAAATTTTAGGCATAATAAAGTCCCTAAATAAATAAATAAGTACCTACAAATATTAATAAAAATATTCAAGTAAAAATTATATTCATTAAAATTACAATTACTTAACATATTTACAATGAATTATATTCTAACAGTTTCATTTACAGTAGGCACCTTCCTCAGGCCAGTGCCCGATGTGGGCAAGCGTCGTCAGTTTCATGTAGGAGGTAGTACTTAGTACTTACTGTCTACTGATAATCCAAGAAGGGTTTCAGGGTGGTGTTGGGACTGGACCCTGCCCTACGAAGAACGCCACAACAATTACATAAAGTGAATTAAAAGAACAAATAATCACGTTGCTTTGTTATCTTATTTTATATTTTTCAATTTCTGTCAAATACACACAATACATACAGTTAAAAACCATTTCCCTTCTTCTGCCTCAGTTAAGTAAAATCAATCAAGTCTTACGGTCGCAAACGACCTCCCTGGCCCCATGCGTGCCGTGGCAGCCCCACCACCTCCATGACTTATCACCCTGGAAGCTAAGGACGCTGTGCTGCTTCCATTCTTCTTAGCCACAGGTTGCACGTGTAGGAGCAAGGTTTATTACAGCCTGGGAGTGTCCTGTTAGCCGTAGTAATAAGCTGCGGTATGGGGTAAAGTTACATTCTGAGAAGTTATTCAATTAGTATATCTACAGCGGACAATTCAAGAGCACATTGTTTCTAGGGTTGGCAGGCTCCATTCTGCGTGCCACTAATATGATTGTTATGAATTTACATTATTTCCTACTCCCCTGCAATCGGCTACACAAAAACCGTAGCGACAGCTGAGCTATCACAGGACTCCAGTATCACGTAGGCCAGAGCTCCCCGGTCGTGGCGGATCAACGGGCTATTTTCTAAGTTTTCAAAAACCACTCCAGAATGTTTATTAGTGACTAAGCAACTTATACTTGATCACTAATTTTTTGTTTTTAATTCTGAGAAGTATATATCTTTCAAATTAGAGATTCATAATTATAAAACCCGCGAAAACGCTTCTTTAAGCAAAATGGCGTCTTGGGACGTATTAGCTTTGTAGCGTTCCGAAAATCACTACCTACTATTTAGAACTTTTTTGTTATTTTTGTCAGTAGACAAATTCATAAGTTGAGCTAGAAATTTGACAAGTGGCTAGTACTATGAATGAATGAATGAAATATGCTTTATTGTACATATTACGGGATTTTAGTAAGAGGTAGTGCCACGCTGTATGCTTGCATGCAGCCGAATTGGGCCGGCACGACCGGGGAGGTACCTCTCGCTTACACGAGACCGGCGTGAAGTGACAGCTGTGCTGTCGCGTTTCGTGCGGTGTGTAAGTAGCCGGTGGCCCATGGAGGTGGGAGGAAAAAGTTACATTTTAATGTAAATAACTAGGACTATCAGTAGATTTAGGAATGCAGTCTCTATGATTTGTTGGCTCATGCACGTGTTACGTCATCGTCAATTTCACGTCGTTTCGTGTCACGTAACTCATAAATAAACATACGTATTTAAAAAAAAATATTTTAAATTAAAGTAAGTATTGATTATTTACAAATTATTTCACTACCTAATTACTTAAAAAATCATAATCATTAAATATTAAATTCAATAAGCTTTTATTTTTAATACTGTCAAATAGCCTATGGGGTTGCAATGCAATATGGCCTGTTGCCTGAATGACCTGTTAGAAAGGAAAGAGAGATAATGATGTATGGACTTATCACACCGTCTTGGGCTGTACCGTTAGTAAATGTCGCGGCTACTACACAACAAATATATTATTTAATATTTTTTTATATTTAGGCAATTTTTTATACACACATATTTAAGACTTTTTATACAGAATAATTCTGTATTCATGTCATGGATATAATTATTATATCCATGATCTGGGCGGGCACCGAACCCGCGACCGCTGGTATTACATGCGTTATACTCGGTACGTTACCACTTCGCTCATCCTCAAAACTGTGAAAACACTATAGCAAATTATTAAAAGGTGTCACTGGCAACCCTGACAGAAGCCAGCTGTCCGCACACCCGCCAGTGTCGTTAATAAAACCGCCCACCTCTGTGGGCTCAATTACATCGCTATCACCACAACTATCACCTACCAGCAAATTGATTCTCAATCTAAAACGTTTCTTGTTAACCTCTGTGGCCCTGGTACTTTTCCCTATATTGTTTATTACTTTTTAACGTTAGTAAAAATGTCATTGCTACATTTTACTCAAAACGGGCTAGTACGAGAAGAAACAGGCCTTGCGCGCCTACACTTAACACTAACGTGAAGGTTATGCTCACATTCTTTCGTGGGATTCGTGAAATTCTTGCGGCTTATATTTGCACGGATGTCTATGGGTGCTAGTAGTCTCTTGCTGTAAGGTGACCCTCTGCTCATTTAGCCTTATACAATAAGAACAGTTCTAAGAACACCAACGCAACATTTTACCCAACAATATAGAAATAATCCCGATAAAGCCAAAAGGATTTACCCTTGTACCGGGCTAATCCGTAAATACCGTATTAAATACGGTACCTAGCAATATAATATAATATAATACGGAAAAATGTATTTACATTCCGAATCAGGGAGAGATTTGATTCGATTTGTAAACCTTTCGGCGGGATTACAAGCGAGCGTAATTTGTTCTTATTACTCGAATAAGTAGACGCCTTCTAGTGATGTGCTTACGGGTCGTTAAGATATCTGCGGTTATGGATCCGAATATTTAGCATCACAACCTTGAGCTGCAGTCTGCAGATCGGTACTTTTCCATAAGAGCTATTTATTTTACTTATTAAATAATCTATGCATACTAAACTAAATATTCGCATCACTTCTACGACGGTAGCGAAACGGCGAAGCCACACATTTTTACTAATACGTAGAATTTGTGAAGTTAGGGTCGGTAGAGTTAGGCCGTGTAGATTTAGTACCTTGGCTCTAAATGGGATCTGATATGTTTTTCACAGGGCGAACCTTAAGTGGTCATCTTGGCAACATTTTACATGAAATGTTTTTGGTGGGATTAGAATTTCTCCAAGTAGTCCTGTAACTACAGGAAAATGTGAAAGGAGAATGAGGAGGTAAAAGAATTGTAAAGTAGGTTCAGGTATTATATAGAACAGGAAGCACATAGTTAGGGAATGTCTGCCGTGATCCGGATAATTAGCTATTATAATTGTTTGCCAAAATGAGTGACATGGTCATATTGTTTTATAACTTAAATATTCCATCAATCGAACTTTCAAGTTCATCAATTAAATTTTCGATGGCATAAGAACTGATAGCAAGTAAGCAAGAATTAATTTGCTCATTTTATCATTAGGCATAAAATGGTCAGGCTTATGTTGAAATAGGTAAAAACTAGCTATCTACTTGGTCGTTTATTTCTATAATAGAATTAAAGAAAAATGAAGGAAGAGGAGTTGGTAATTCCGACAACAGTTTTAATGTCTAGTGAGGACAGTGGCGTAACTGTAGGCCTACCTGACCCACCACTCGACCCATCCGATCAATTTTGGACATAAAAAAACTTTTCTTTAGTTGGGATTCTCCTCTGCCGGGGGGCCCTTCCGGGGGAGGGCCCGTGGCATTTTGCCGACTTGCCAGCCTGTAGTTACGTCACTGTGTAAGGAGTTTTTGTTGGACGTTGGGAAAATATTTAGTGCCTCAAGGTCAAGCTCGTTCTGTGCAAGAGTTGAAGACTTACCTATTGACATAAGAAACAGGTCACCAGTAACAAGGCCACTTTGGGAAGTGTGAATATATTGGAGCTTAGCATCTCGGCATAAATAATTGCAACTATTTCTTTGGTCAGTCAAGCTAACATCGACTAAACGGTTTTCTTCGCCAGACCAACATTACAGTAAAACCTAGACATGCTTTGCTGCTTCTTCATGTTGTGGCGTAGTGATTTTTAATTTATATATTTTTCGTTACGTTATTTGTGTGTGATATTATGTTGGTGCAACCTTGACGTCACCAAACTGCTCGAGCGGAAGAGCGGCACGCGGCGCCGACAACTGCGCCAGCAAAATATGTCGAGATCGAGACGGATTTGCAAGGACCGCCTATTATCGTCTGTAACGTTTTATTTGCGTGGGTCTTAGATTTTTTTTAGGAAAGGGGCAAACGAGCAGTCGGTATTTTCGTCACTACCGACGCCCACAAACATCCGCATAGAGGCTGATGCACTGCCCTCCTTTCTCTTGCCTTCTGCATGGGCTACTGGCTACTTACAATCCGCACGAAACGCGACAGCACAGCTGTCACTTTACGCCGGTCTCGTGTAAGCGAGAGGTACCTTCCCGGTCGTGCCGGCCCAATTCGTCTGCATGCAGTGTGGCCCTGCCTCTTATTAAATAGGTACTTTCTTTCTTTGAATAACTTCAAGCCGGTTGTCCCCCAGGTGACGTCGGCCGTGTTCCTGAGCCCGCTGCGCCCGGGCTGGCTGCCGGCCGCCGGGCTGGGCTCCGACCTGCTCATGTTGCTGAACTACGTGCTGGACCCCGTGCTGTACGTGCTGCTGCGCCACCGCCCGCGCCGCCCCGCCACCGCCTGCCACATGTTGCTGCACTGCTTCAAGGTAAACTCCTCAGCAACAACATCTACACGCCAGAATAGGGTTCCACCGCCGCCTCCTCTTGCACTGCTTCAAGGTAAACTCCTCAGCAACAACATCTACACGCCAGAATAGGGTTCCACCGCCTGCCACCTCTTGCACTGCTTCAAGGTAAACTCCTCAGCAACAACATCTACACGCCAGAATAGGGTTTCACCGCCTGCCACCTCTTGCGCTGCTTCAAGGTAAACTCCTCAGCAACAACATCTACACACCACTTCCCTAATCGGGTTGGAAAAGAGTGTCATACCATATCATGATCCCTACACACTCATCTTGCTTCCCTGCATTCATTATTTGCTTAGCACTCTTGACAACTCTTGAGCCCGATCAATCCGATCAAGGTACCGTCTGTCTTGGTCTTCTGCGGTCCCTACATCCTTCCCCAATAGGGTTCAAAAAACGAAGAAGTGCTTCGAGAGAAGGCATGTAGTACTTTAAAGCCTCGCTTGCTTGGCGGATGTACTCCCGTGCATCGAATTACTACAGTCGTCACGTGGCAAACATGATCAGCTGCAGATCATGAAATTCCAGGCCTGAGATCTGATTCAGAGTACCTGTTGTTGGAATTCTTCTATTTGTAATATCCTCTGGAGTCAAATAATTGGTCTGCTGCCCTTAGTCCACCTTTGACATCCGCATAGAGGTTTTACAGATACGTTGCCCTCCATCCTTCCCCCTGCATGGGCCACTGAAAGCTCAAAACCCCACAAAACGCGACAGCCTAGCTTTATAGTAGTAACGTGTGGGAGAGGTATCACCGTACCAAGAGAAGGAATCCGGCAGGAATGCAACAGGGAACTAATTCTTACCTAGAATTTAACGTTGCCGACCTCCGACTTAAGTAATATATGATCAGGTTCAATGACTGCAGACGAGAAGTAACAGTAGTGAGACAAGTGGAGTGCGACGTTCCGTTCCAGGGAGTACGGGTTGGGTTACATCGTGTATACTGGCGGCGATCGCTTTCTGTTATTTCATACTCAATTAAAAATTTAAGCTCCTAGTTCAAGTTCTAGGTGTGTAAATTTTTTATTAACTTCTCTATCATTCCTCCCTTGCATTAATTCCCAAAGGAATATCTACCAATTTCATTTTCTCAAGTTCAGTAGCTTTTAAGCTTCAATTTTTTTAGGTAAAATAATTAAATAAATATATCACCATAAATGATGATTCCAGAAGCACAAGTCGTCACGCGACTCGAAGGGCTCGTGCTGCATGCAGGAGACAGTCGTCGTGAGCGACAGCTCCGGCAGCGAGCTGCGGCCGCTGGCGCCCGCGGTCTGCGGCCAGCTGCTCACCAGGGACTGACGACCACCGTCCGCCCACCCATCCGGCGCCGGCGGCGACCATCAGCGCATCACGTCGCATCACGGGAATTAAGGGCAGACTCCGTTTTGTGAAAAATGAGGAACGTGTGTGACAGTTCTCTGTGTACAGTATTTTATGACATAGCATTTATGTATATTTTAATAGTTGGAGATATTGCAATGCAAGCAAGCAATTAGGTTTTCAAGTAGGAATTCCACAAGGATAATACCTATGTGAAAACGAAATATTAATATAGATTTATATTTATGTCTATAAAATAATTCAGTCATTTAATAAAAATAATTAAACCTATAAGGCGCTCGATGTGATGTACCTACAGGCAGCCAACGAGCGGTGCGGCTCAGAGCCGAGTAGATATAATCATAGTACTGATTACAATAGGAATACTGTTCTTTGATATTACCAAAGAGAGCCGTGTGTGGCGACTGGCGATATGACAAATCTTTGTAAGCGCTTTTTAAGAATTCTTTCCCATCCCGCTGAATGTTTGTAACACACGACGCACGACCGAACTTGGTCCAAAATAATGATAGACTACCGTATGGTCATTCTGTCAGTAATCACCCATATTTCCTATAATTATATAAATAATAATAATAAATATTTTCCGTCTGATCGTTGGAAAGTGGATAATATCTCGAACAATATGTAGCTGCCTCATTTATGTCATTATATCTCATTTGAGTCATTTTATAGCTTTTGTTGAGTGATAAACTAAGTTCTAAGTCACATTTTTGTCTTATCCATAGACCCCGACCAATAAAATAAAAAATCTATATACTCTGGGGGCGCTAAATTAAGTATAAATATAGCAACATTAAATATAGTCACTACGTGCGGATAATTTAAAATTACTTTGACATAAGTACTGTAAGGTTCCCCTGGCTTTTAATTCTTCCTAATCGATTCGCACTACAACAAAGACAGAAACAACATCATCGTGGATATCTAACAGTATTCTGCATTTTATCGCAGTATGAACTTACAAACACATTAAAATCCAAGAATTCACAAACGACTTTGATGGACAGTAATCGTGATCATCGTGATATCTTAAAATATGTTGCCAACTGAAAAAACTAGTCTCCAGAGAGAATTCAAGTACTAGTAAGTAGTACTAGCCTAGTTTCTGCAAAATCACGAATTTTGTTTATTTGATTGGTCAAGCTTTAAGTTCACGTTACAAAACATAACTTTAGTCACAAAGTGGAGCTAGATTCCGTTATAAAATAGAAATAAGCTGTATCGTTGTCCCATGTACATGTAAATAGCAACACAGTTATGAGAATGTGTAAACCATCTCTGTTATAGTATAATATAATCTATGGTGTAAACTGTAAAGTATATTTTGTGTGCGTTCGCAAATGTGATCCTGAGCAGTTCAAATATGCTAGTCAGAAATACTGAGAAGCTGTTTGTGATGCAAATGTCCTTTTTTTTAATTTAATATTTGTGTATGTAATAATGTATTTATTAAACTATAAATACTGAGCCAACTTATATCACAGAAAGTAATTAGTGGGATTTGTTTATAAAAATATGTATTTTAAACCCTGCAAATCCATACAAAACTGCACCTATCGGCTATCACATAATATAACCGTTTCAAGTACCTTCGAAAAATTATGAATTTGCCCTATTCGATATTTCGAATCGAAATTTCTACTGAATGTCGTAATAAACGTAAATTTAGGCATATTTTAGCATAATGGAAAAACGTATAAAATGAAGATAAAATATAATAAAAATATCAAAAGAAATGTTAGCTTTACGTACCTATTTTTGTAAAAATATATACCACGTACCTACCTAATTAAAATGATTTATTATAAAATACAATAATTATGTCTTGGTGTGTGTACTTAAATGTAAATATTGTAAAGTAAAATATGGAAAACCAAAATCTAGATTAAACATCTTATACCAACTGTGAGAAGCAGTGAGTTGTTATTGTTGTTAATACTACGTATTTAAGTAGGTATAGTAATATTAATTCAATGGTGAAAAGGTATATATTTACCTACTAACATTACAAAATAAGTATAATTTGATAATTTTAAGATATTTTTATAAATTTATATAAATATAGTTTCTATAAATAAATATTACAATTATGTAAAATATGTTAAAATGTAACAGAATATTCTAGAATTGTATAAAATGCAAAATAAACCTACCTATTTACATGAAACTTTACAGTATTGAACACTAAGTTTTGTTTGGTTTAATAAATTATTATATCCAGTAATCTGTGATTAATATTAACATATTTAGGTTACATATTTTATACATTAAAGAATGTGCCATAAATGAAGTAGTATTTTTATTTAACTAACTTTATTAATTCATTAATTAGTTCTTAACTTAGTTCTTAATCACTTATTGGCATATTAATTGCCGCTGCAAGCCCCTAGATGCAAACAGCGAGCGCTACCTATGGCGCTCTCTGAGGGTTGCCTATGACTAGAGAACGTCTACGGACTGCTGCTGGTGATGGTGATGATGATGATGATGATGATGATGAGTAAAAAATATACTACTATAATAGATCTCTAGACTTCTCCATTTTAATGTTTTTGATCTCTTACCATCACTTCTCCGATTGTCAATCTGGCGGCCTGTCGTTTCAAAATCGGAATACATGGTAGAGAATACTTAAAAATAAATCTGAAAATTGGCAATTATAATTATTATTAGAACAATCATCAACTTATATGTGTAATTCATTTCATACAAAATGTTTGCAGGTTGATGACCCATGGTTAATATAAGCTCAAACTATGTAAAGTTGAATTCAGTAATAGGGGAGACCAGGGATGAACGTGACAATTTTCAATATTATAGCAATATCTCATAGACCTTTCTATACATCAAAATTATAATTGGCACCCATGATATGTT
>LUGF01047362.1:63364-80644 GCA_001625245.1 Calycopis cecrops
ATGCGCTGCCCCCCTTTCACCTCCCACCTCCATGGGCCACCGGCTACTTACATACCGCACGAAACGCGACAGCACAGCTGTCACTTCACGCCGGTCTCGTGTAAGCGAGAGGTACCTCCCCGGTCGTGCCGGCCCAATTCGGCTGCATGCAAGCATGCAGCGTGGCACTACCTCTTATTAATTATCTTTAAAAAAACAACAATTATGACAAACAAGTATTTCATTTAAATCAGTTGAGTAGTTTTGGTATTATTACTTAGTGTGGATACTCGCATTTATAATATTAGTGGGAATGAGGAGGAAGTATTATAACGTTGTAACAGCTATAACCGTTTACGTTTGAAGAGGCACCTGTTGACAGAGCCGGGGAAAACAAGTGGCGGGTGAGCCAGCAGGATTACATGTTTAGGGAGACGTGTTAGACAACAACGGACCATCGTTTGATGACAGTATTAGTCAACTGTGGTTTTGGTAGCGCCATGCTTTACTGCCGAATTAGGTACGGAGGTACCTCTACACAAGATTGGAGGAGGGAGAGATTACTCAAGTGATTTCGTGCACATTGTAATACCGATTCCGATGGCCCATTCGTGGGCAGGAGGAGAAAAGGGCGCTCGCACTCAATGTAAGTTATGTGGATGTGTACTGGTGACGGTGGCTCCTCTCGCTCGTACTCTCAACGTAACCTCGTCGTGGTGCACACACACGTACACAACACGTGCACGTGTGTGTGCAGCATCGGAGATGTTGGCGAGCGACGTCTGGACACGAGTGTACTCGTCGTCTCGCTGACAAGGTCTTCACTTCGTTTATGCCGCGACTGACATTAACACGTCACTGATCTCATGGTTGTCATGGCAACTGATGCCCTCCTTCATGCCCTAGTAGGTAGCTAGCGAGCGAGAGTTACGCCCCCGGTCGTGCTGAACCTATTTCAGCTGCAGTGAAGCAGGACATCTCTTGACTATGCTGTGTGTGTTCGTTAACGAAAATATAGTTAAAGTAATATAAATTGAGATCCTTTATGATAACAGAAAACTCGGTATTGTCAAATAACAACAGCAAATCTCCAATCCATGTCCCTGACCAGGAAGGAGGAGAGAACAAAGAGGGAGTGTACAATGTTTAAATAAAATCCGCTTAATATTTTCAAAGGTTCACGAGTAACATTCGTGTGCTGTGGAAATCGATCGTTTTATCACCAACTGAATCAACACGAAAACATCAAACCATTACATGAAATTTAAGTACATAATCATTTTAAATTTACGCGAACCAGTAGCACACCAGCCAACCACGACCCGTGCTGCGGTGGTAGGGAGCCCAAGCGGTAATCCTTGACTTGGGACTGTTATTAGATACTAAAAAAAATAGGCTTAGTGTTGGGCGACCGGGGAGGTACCTCTCGCTGTCGGTGTATAAGTACCCTGCCTATGTAGGGAGAAGGAAAATCGCCTCTGCGGATATATATATATATATATAGTCATGAAATTGGCTCCGACTGCCCGATTGCTCTCTTATACATATTATTTAAAAAAATGTTAACACATCGGTCTGACCCCAGCACTCGAACCCGGGACCAGATGATCTGCGGTCGCCACTTCACCACGAGGCTATCAGATCGTACTTTAGCTAAGCGCCAAGTAGTAAACCACTTGTACCTATGTATATGGATGACCTAGGCGTTACTATCTAGTGCGTGGAGTGTGTAGGAACTGTCCACACGTCGTACTCGTGATAAGCGACCAGCTGACGTCTGTGTTATTCGCAATCTAAAGTGCACTCCTACGTGTATCAGTTCGTAGTAAAGAAATGAGTAGGCAGACAAATACCACTAGAGTTACAAATGATAATGAATATGTGTTACTAGGTAAAACACTACTCAGTGAAGTTGGATTAAATTCGAGACAAATATATACATACTACATTATAATTTGGAATATTATACATAGAATAGATTTAATGGTGATACCGTACACAGCTAGTAGTAGGTACTATTAACAGCAAAAACCTCTCCGAAACTGCTCTAACGGCTTAAAAAACGCATTATTTAAGATAATATCTCCTAATCTGTTCTTGTATACTCATAATGTAAAATTTGTTACTTAATTTGTGTGGGGGTAGGCTTCGAAAATCCTAGTCCAATCATGAAAATCATTTGACCCTGTTAGAGGAAGAACAAGAGTAACAGGCTATATTTTGTACTGCCTGTGCCATTCATTTTTTTCCTGAATTAACATCTAACGTTGTAGGCCCGGTCCGGCCAGTATTACAATAATTCTAGATAACTATGGTCCGGAGCAGTCCTGTGTAAGTTTGCAGACGTTGCATTCATTTGTGGAAAGGACTGCGAACTCTTGAGAAAGGCAACCTGACATGCATGCCGGTGTTACAAGCGACAGGTTCCTCCCCGCTCTGCATGCAACACCTGTAACAGCAGCATGCTCTTGCAACACTCGCACCCTCAAGGCTGGCCGTTTTCCCATGCTCCAACTTTCCTCCGCCGGCCAGTTGCGAAGCTCCCATTGTCGTCAGTTCGCACGCGCTCTCGCAACCGCCCGCTAATGCGGAAGCGCTATTTAGGCCGCAGACACGCTCCGTGGACAGACTGACCCGTTTGCGGTGTTAATGACCAGCTAATTACCTACTTGCCGCTTCTACGCGTGTCCTACTCTACAGTCATCCCGACATCATCTGTATGTGTCTGTGCTGTGTAGGGTTGCCGGATCCAAAAATCAAAAAGCCTGAGACAGGCTCAATTTAGCCGGAAATTTGACCTGAAAGCTGAATGAAAAAAATGGTAGTTTTGTCTTATGCCCGCTATTTTTTTGGTAAACTCGTCAAAAGCCTGGCAACTGTAAATGCCGGACATTCCGACCAATTCCTGGCGCCTGGCAACTCTAGTCCTAGAGGCATCAATACTTCACTTCTGATCTCGTGTCTAGATTCTCTATCGATTAGTGTTACCAACTTCCACACGTCATCTTGTTTACGGAGGTCGTTATCGCCGTAGCAAGGCCACACTTACAATGTACATGTATGACACATTAATTGTCTCTTCCCTCCATCCACATTCCGAGGTTTTCCTTAATATTCATTATGATTAGCGATCATAACATAGTACAATCATATTGGTAGATGCAGAAGAGTCGTGGAGCCCATCAGCTTATTAACGACTGTTATTAATATTTTTATCTTCAAAGAACATTACATTTTAAATCGTCGGTCAAGCAGTCGTCGCCTCGTCGGTCAAACAGTCGTCGGTCCAAAAACGAATGGGGCAATACGCTTGAATTTAATGTTTCGCAATGTTCGATTAATTGATTAATTGCATTAGTGAAGATAAAGTAATGTATGCAACTGCATATAACACGTGTATAAAAACAGTCGTGAGGTACTATTTTGAAACTTGCGTTCGCTCGTTTCAAAAACTCACACTCGTGTTTTAATACCCTTCGTTATACGACAGTTGCATAAACTACTATAATTCATTAGAATTCTATTTATCTGCGTCAGGAAAATTGCCGAGTCAAATGTTATTGGAAACGTGTGTTACTCGCAAACCGTGCGCGTAACACTATCATATAGATAAGGTGTATAAAAATATTCCAAGCCACACCCAGTGGGTTATTGATTCCGGTTAACTCTACAAGTATTCAGTGTCGAGTGGCTGAAATTCTTGCAGCGTGAGCCCGCCAACTTGCTGTGTTATTAATGTCAAACGACTATCTTTTCCATATTTCTGCTCTTTGTGTGAAGCCTTTACCTGATTAAGTCAGATATTTCAGTGAAATTACTGAAAGTACTAAGTATATTAAGCGACTGCTGTTAGAGTACTTTCAATTGCTAAATAAGTCCAGTCTAGAATTGATTGTGTTATACCCTCGTAACTTGGACATGAAATGCCATTCGCATGGTAGCTCCGCTGCCGGGTCTGATTACGGGCCTACATAAGAGAATGAGATGTGAGAGCAACGAGTCGGTCCTTCTTGTATCTACAGTTAGGTACAAGGCAAACGTTATAATAATTGTTGTTTTCCTCCGAATGTCAGCTACGGTGTTCATCTATATAGGGTTAAGCCAACAGCGCGGAATACAAGTGTGTACGTAGATCTCATTTTCCTAATTCCCTGAGGTAAAGTAAATTACGACTGGTGAATCAGGTACAGAGCATAAGTGTCTTCGAGACACGGGGTTGTTACACCGCCAACTGCCTGCATTAGGACTGTTATTACTATTGAAAAGCCCTTATAAAACTCTTTGGTTCCCCGACCTCAAACCCGTCATTATAAGAGCACGAGGCAGTGTAATAACGCAATAATACATAATATCGATCCAGTGGTAACGTTTTGTTCGGTCTCGGGTGTCACACGCGGGTACCGCTGCGGCTGTGACCGTTACACCCGCATGTTCGTGTCTGCGGGTACAGCGATAACACGCTCCCGGCCGCAAAGGCCGCCAGAGCCCTGTCTCGGTGTTGTAGTGCAAGGCAGCTTCGATCCCTTATTTTTAATAGGAGGGACCTAGTGCTGACGGAGTTGCTGTTGTAATCGCTGAAATAGTGCGTCAGAAGTCTTGAATGTCTTCCACATTGCTGTCTTCTGGTTTAGGGAGACGATAGGAGTCAGATCCCCTTGTAGGAACCCTGGTTGTTAGAGTCGCTTTATAAACATTTACAGATCAAGCATAAAACGTGTTTAGATTGTGGTCTCCATGTTTTGTTACAACATTGCTATTTCTACTATTATTTTTTCTATTTCTTCTCTAATTCGCGCAGTTCACCCCATTGGGAGAACCCCCTCCCACTCGGGCCGCAACAATAGCCAGCACATCACGACTACGTGTCAATACGTACAATAGACTGTACTGTCTGTGTGTTCCTCCTGTTATTCCAGTCTTATTTATTGGCAATGAAACTTTGCCACTATCACAAGAGCTCCATTTCAGTAATTTACTTAAATGCGTCATAATGGCGCAAACAGTTGTAACATATAATTTGAACTCTAACAATGACCTCACAAAGGTTACGACACTTATTTCTGTTACTCACTCAGCACACAGCGCATTGTATAGAACTGCTAAAAGTGTTGCATGCGATCAAAATGCCTTCATTTGCATAGGCTCCGCTCTGTCTGCGAAATATGTATTATTCCAAACGCGGTGGGCCAAATCAGAACATGCACCCATCGCATTTTAATGATGTCATTTTTGTAGCATTGGAGTTTAGCTTAGTGGTCTCTGCCGAAGCCCACAAAAATCCACTACACACAGGGCAAATACAACATGAAGTTATACAGAGGCGATGCCTTCCTTCGCTCCCTTGGCCATGTTGGCCACCGATCTGTCATAAATCGCATGAAATTATTGCAGAAAATTCATCAGATTATGCCGCGTAGGTAGTCGTAGATATTGAGTGAGGTATGTCCCCACTCGTGCCGCCTACATTTAAAGACAATGCAGCTACGGTTCTCTAAACATATATACTGCCTCGTGGCTACGAAGCACGTTTAACTATTGATTCATACCTAACAGTATTATAAGAATTTATAACAATAATTGATTGATATTAATTGATTGATAACACTTTCTAATTAATTTCTCCCCCGCGCCTCGGAAAACGCGTTAAACCTTAATTATTGTCATCTCCTAGGATTGGATGATAAGGACAACCCTGCATTATAATAAGTCCGGCGCAGTTGGCCAGTCTCTATTAAACTGGTAAACATAGCCGAAATTCGGCCAGCGGGACGGTATTACACGCGTGACAGTGCAGCTCGAGCAGACGTGGTGTGGGCGGTGCGGCCTGCGGGTGCGAATGTCAAGGAAGACGTCTATTATTACCGACGTGTTGTGCCGGTCGTGTAACTGCGCCTATTTTAAGGATGCCATTTAACGATTAACCACTCATAAAGTGATCAAGGAAGTCTTCAGAAGTTATTTCTGGAGTGTACACCTTCAGGTTCGCAAGTTGGGAGCGAAGTCGTGAGCCCAGTTGCTGACAGATCCGGAACACCTTAGTGGAGGCGGCAGGGGGCACTCGCAGGGGACAGTGGGCATTAGGATCGCCCGGGAGCCTCACACACATCCACTGGATCTCACCCTAGGTCCGATGGCAGTTCTTAAATGCATTTCCTCGCGTAAACAAAAAGGATGTACCTAAAATCGTGTGAAACACACTCGGCGTAATTGTTCACCGCGCTTGTGTTGTCTCTTGCGCACGTCGCGTCAGACTCGTGTTCGCTCATAGTTTTAAGGTGTAAACTCCAGTGGCGTGTCGCACACGCTAGTGTTGTTCACCCGCCTGTTGTTTACACAACGCAATTGTAGTTACTCTGTAAACATTGACGATAACAAATTAATATTGACTTATGACGAGGCTCGTCTTAGGCATTTGCTCTCATAATTGTTAAGTATTTTGTTGTCGATCGTCCATTGTCAACAAATTAATCAGATCAACAAATTAAACATTTTATTCATTTTAACGATGATATCAAATATTAGGAAATATTAATTAACTACTAATTAACCACATACTACAGGAAAACGCACTTACTCTTATCGAAAGCCATTTTTGAAGATAATTAGAGATTTATCTAAGCAATGATTCACAATTATCGTTAATTCCAAAGCCGCCAAATTGTTCCTGTCAGTGTGCTCATTCATAATACAGTAGACATAATTACTTTAGAAAGACATTTATAAATAGAAAGTACATGTGCCAGAAATAATAAAGTAGCTAATAGTATATTCTTCGAACTAGTCGGAACAAGGGAGAGATCAACGCTCTGCCAAATGCTAGGGACGAGAAAGGAATAAAATGGAAATTGAGAATTGACTCCCGCGATTGTAGAGGACGAGATAAAGTTCTGTAAAGGCGTCACGCTGAGCGTGTTTCCTACAATTTTCCCATATCAATCCAAAGAAGTAAATTCGATATTTGTTTTAGATTAATATTTTTGTCCAACTCCAAAACTTCCCACTTTTTTTATTTTTTCCTAATATTTTAGAATTTCCAAATTCTATCTATCACCCATAGTGGTGTGCCATGACAAGCCGAGCAGTGAGTGCGGCTCGAGCACCATTTACTGCGACAATGGGAGCGCATCCGACACTTTCGCTGCCGTCGGCTCTACTGCCGGCGGGCAGCGGGCTCGTCGCTGACCCACTAAATTAGTTTCATAGCACTTCGTTACTCCTCGCTCCACTAGTGTCATACACTCTGGCTGCATTCATAGTGGCAGTCGTGTTCGGTTCCCGAATTAGAGCCATGTGTTTAGTGCACATATTTGTTGTAATATTATAAATATGCGAACGTTTGTATGTGTCTTTTATGTTTTTGTCACTCCAAATGTACTGGAAGGAATAATTCGAAAGGGGAATGTCGATGGGGATACCGCTTGGTACCGGAAAAGATTTATTATCGGGCTTAATCTTAATTTATTATATTATTCTGAAACATCAGCTATGAATCCATGTATAAGAAGAATACAGTTATAACTTATAAGATATATATTGTAAGACACAAACAATTATAATTGCATTTAAACGTCTACGCCATTTACAAAGAGAAAAACTTGCTAGTATAAAAACAACACGGATATCGATAATAGTTGTAACTTAGTTTTTGAGTTTTTGATCAATTTATTTATAAAAATAAATAAATAAATTGTAATTACTCAAAAACAATAATCGAAATACGTTTACTTTTTTATTTTAGTTTTGTTTCTGGTTATTTTTTATCTTGTTCAGCTTAGAAAAAGGAATAGAAATAAAATGAATCGAATTAACATTATAATAATTGTGTAGTATAATATTTTTATGTCGCTTTTTTCCGAAATGCAGACGATGAAAATGATGTAGAAGCACATAACTATAACTGATATCATTTTTATAATCTTTCATTCAACCGGATGGAAACGATTGAATCGATAGGTTAAATTAATTTATGATAAATGAAAGCGGTAAATGAAAGTAGAAGTAGAAAGAAACAAAAGTCACCGCGACTTATTTAAACTTCATTGAGTTTGCAATTTGCGTGTTTGTTTCGTTTTCGTTGTTTATTGGTTTATATAGTTAAGTTTCTTTTTTTATTATATTGTCCTTATCTCTAGAATTTACGTTTATTAGACATTGTAGACATAAAAATGATTTTAGGTTTTGAACAACATAAATCCTATGCTTTATGTGAAATTTTATTAAAAATATAAATTGCTCATAATTTCCAATATGGTTTGAGCTCTATTTTTTAAAGTTACATTTATCTCTGTCGGTCCTAGCCTAAGCTTTTATGAGAACTTGACATTCCCCTTTAACTTCGGCATAGATTGAAACATGGAATGAATAAAAAAATACTTTTATCCCAAAGAAGTTATTGGTTCCCGAGGGATAAACTTTACGCGAGTGTAACCTAGTCTACTCGCTTAGTCTAAATTCGGCCAATATTTTGAATATCGTAAGTTTTTGTCATTGATTCAAACACCGACGAGTTTTCAGCGTTTCTTTTTCGGTCAACTGTAGGGTTGGAGCTCGTGAAAGTTCAACGAGGTAGGATAAAAGAACATGGTTTTGATTATGAAGTAGGAAGTTGGTTTAAAGGGACAAGCGGACTAGTACAATAGCACAGGAAGGGCGCACTGTGCCGCGTTTGTACTCCAATTACGGGCGCCCTGCGGGTAATTAGCCGCACAACAGCACGCATCCGCTGCCCAATGCACGACCACGTAGCGGCGTGCAGTTGCCACGTCAGTTTTGCCCACTGACCGTAGCGTTCTAACGAGCAGTACCATTGCTACCAAATCGGACTGCACGATGGAGTGGTGGTCGCTCACGGTATGATGTGATGTTGACTGATATGACTCAGGTAAGCCGCCGCGTTCCGTGAGTTTTATGACCGTACTGTTACTTAGCGCCTCTAATTATACTGCTGGCGTCAGCGGGCGGCGCCTCGCCTTCAGGTGATTCTGCCGATGTTACAACTAGTTTATTTTAAAAGACCAGTCACGTGCGAGTCCAACTCGCACACCGCGGGTTCCGTACCGAGCGGTACTGGCATGACAACAAGTTTCCATATTTGTATTGTATTTTCCCAGTTCTTGCCAAATTGATGATTCTAGGGGCAGTATAGGGATAGGATCATTCATCATTCATGCGATAAGTAGCCGGTATCTCATGGAGGCTTGAGGAAGGAGGGCAACGCGTCTTTAAACCTCTGTGTGGATGTCTATGAGTGTCGCGTCGATTGTCATGAAAATGGCACCGACTGCTCGTTTGTCCCCTTATACTATACAAAAAACGCTTCTATAAAGGCAAAGCTTTTGTTTGGAGTTACGTAACATTAAAGTATGCCACGTTGTGTCATGCAGGTCCGCTAGATGTGTTTCCAATTGGCGGGCCGACACAAATTAGGCCGTAATGGATTCGTTCCATTTGTAATGAATGAGTATTGTCCGTCGATTGATCCACTTCTCGGTGGTCGCTCCTCCGTGTCGTGAGCTGAAGACGGCAATTAACTGTTCGGCGTGTTGTAGAACCGTCGCCCGCTTCACTGTGCTCTCGTGTACATTGTGTGTGTGTGTGGTCTGGTATGGTCTGCAGTGTGGACAGCTGCTGCTGTGTCGGACCCGCTCGTCCGGGGCGGCGGCTCCCGGGCTTGTGTTCTCGCGTGTCCGGGGGTTATATTTAAATAATGAATCATTGACTTGGAGTTGAAACACAACATTTCGCATGTTGATTGTTAGGAATTATTGTATTAGTTCAAATATAAATATAATTTGTTGAACGTCGCGTGCTCGCCTCGGCGCGCGCACGTAGCGACATAGATACAGTGCTGACTCAGCGGTTGCTGCGCTCAGCTCGCGCGAGGGCCGCAGCAGCCGACACGTCACAGCACTGCGATATTTAACGGTTATATTCGGTCGTGAAGCAATCTTCAGTGCTTCGTGTTGTGAGCTTTTTAGTATGAAGGGACAAACGAGGATTCGGAGCCTTCTGCATAGCATTCCTACACCGTACGAAACGCAACAGCTCAGCCGCCAATTCGGTATCCTCTACGATCCCAATCCAATTCGGCTGCCATGCCTATTACTTAGTAGAGCAATAGCCCTGGTTTATAGGAAGTTGCAACTAACTGCGATATCGACTGTGACCAGTTAACTGTCGCGTAACCTTGTCACAATGTTTTTGCGATGGATCCATCGGAGTGAATCACCCGAAAAATAACAGTGATTCATTCGCTATGTCACTGTGACTATAACATCGTGTCGCTCATTTGGCGCGACAATGACGTCATTACATTTTTTTCCAAAAACGAGATAAGTAGGTCACAAGTCGCGTAAAGACTCATCTAGGGAAACATGGACAGAATTGAATTTTGGGATATTTTTAGCCAGATAGCAATAATGTCGTTGTTCCAATGACAGTAAAGCCGGATTTACATTACGAAACAAGTGTCATGCATGATAAAACAAGTTTCATGAAACAAATTGTAGCACATGTGAAACTTCTTTCGTTAAAAATTAGTGTCATGAAATCATCAGTATTGCGTAGATAATGGCCCTGTCAAAATAAGAGTTGTATTTTATGATCCAAAACGTCGTCTTAACGTTTAGGTCGGTAGAAACATATAGGTCCCCAGTTGCTATACCCGTAGGATTACTTTTTTTTGCCTTCATAATTTCATTATTGTAAGTATTACGAAGTATTCGTATTTTGCTAATAACATCTTTAACAGTTTCCATTAGCATGGCTTCTTTGTATGCCGCTTCGCGAGCATCTCTATTTTTATACTGCGGGTGTTTCGGATCCCAAAGACATTCATTGATAAATTGTATATTTTTATCGCATGTCCAACGTTGGTTAGCCATTTTTTGGCGCGTATTTGTCTGCTATCCAACAAAAACCCACACGTCTACTCTGCGCAGGTGCTGTCGCGACACTAGTTTCGTGTCACATTTACATCATGAAATTAGTTGCATGACATTAGTTTTACAAAAAATATGCGCATAGCTCGAAACTACTTCAGTGTCACAAAAGTAATGCATGCATTGTAAAACTGAACGTTTACACGTGAAATTACTGGTCAAATTAGTTTTATCAAACTAATTTCAAGCCACTAATTTTGTAATGTAAACCCGGCTTAAATGTTAGATTTCTGACGACACCACGTCACGTGGCAGTTGCGCCGGAGAGCCCCGCTGAGTGTGAACGTGTTTATTTCCCTCTCCTGAAAAATCACAAAATGTACAACTGTGTCAATATTGCACCGAATAAGTATGTAGTATTTGTATACTGTAAACGGGACTTAATCGCGTTATAAAATCGAAGTGTTTATCTCGATTCTCGACGTTTCGGCCGCAATGCAACGACTCTACTCGTAAACACGGCCGTTGCATTGCGGCCGAAACGTAAAATACAAATATGAATACAAATCGTGAAAGCTTAAAACAGAGTATGTAGTATACTCGACCGGCAAAGAAGAGTTAAAATTGCAAGACTGTTTAGCAGCGAGAATACAGCATCATCAATAAATAAATCGAGGAATGTAATAATGGACCAACAAGTCATATCCTTGGAGTGTACGGATGTTTGTGGACATGAATCCGGCTGGAGCAGTGTAATTCGAGTCACCAGTATATTTAGCGATGGAGTTTTCTGTACACCCGGCGGCGATGATACGATCGGCGTGACGCGCTACCGTGTCACGCATTGTTCGGCCGCAGCACGCGGGCACGCCGTCATTGTGCAGCGGCTATTGTACATCTGCAACACACGGTGACTTCATCCAGCACAACACCGACGCGGCTGCACTGTCGTGCGGCTCGCGAGTTACAAAGGCCCATGAGGGTTATTACAATAATAGACGCCGCAACGTGTAGCTATTATCACGTATTGCAAGTTGTTAGAGTAAACGAATAGATGTGCATTCATCAAGACATTTCATAAGTTTGAATAACAAAAGCTGAGTAGGTATTGAAGTCTATAAAAACAATACAATAAATTATAAAATAGGGCATTGAACAAATAACCATAATAGTATAGATAACAATGATAAAAAATAATATTAACATTAAGATTGTTTATTACCTTTTGAGCACAAAACTGCGTCACTTTTGACAGCGGTCTTCGGACCCTAGCCGGTGCCTCATAGCCAGCACCGGATCCCGGTGGGGGCTAGGGGGGGCTGCAACCCCGGGGCCCGTAAGGCTTAAAGGTCTTGAGATCATTTTTATACATTTTTATACCCATAAAAGGGCCCCCAACTAAACTCCAAGCCCCGGGCCCCGCCGCAGCTGAATCCGACGCTGCTCGTAGCGATGTGCTCGCCTAAAATAACTGATAGCATCTGTAGCGATCGATATAAATGAGTGTGAATATCGAGAAAGCGCGTCGGTATTAACACTTATACGTGCCTCGCCGCCCGGCTTCGTCCGAGCAGCGAGACAATGGTGCAGGGAAAACCACGCGCCGGCGGAATACTGATCGCGACCCACTGCAGGTGCGGCGCGAGGTGTGTGCGACATACCTGTAGCGAACGAGCAGGGACCAAATGCAATGCAAATGTTGAACTACAACTGAGACATAATATGTCAAACTGTTAAGTTAATGTTCGAAAACTCCAAAAATGTAGCACTCAGTAGCAACTTTGCTCAACAGCCACCGCGCCAAATTTGAATCTAGGACATTTCAATATTTTTCTTCATATTAACATGCCGCATAGAATCTTGTCTTGGCGTACAGTGAAAGAGACATCTCTATCACTGTACGCCAAGACTAAACAAGAAACACATGACGAGCCTGGTGAGAAATAATATTTGTAGTTGTGTGGTCCGAGACTACTTATCATAAGGACGAGTCGTATATGGGACTGTTTATGAAGCACTTGCCACTTGCAGCAGTAACGGTATAACCATCACTATATTGATAAGTACTTCTCATACTGGGCATACATGTCAACGAGCAAACGGCGCGCTTCATAGAAAGTGATTGTTTGACGAAAGAGGAAGGTTTCCGTTCTACTTAGAAGGTCATGTATAAAGGTGGTTTTATGATCGATGATGATGACGGACCGAGGATACTCCGGTTGCGCGGATGTATGTGGGCAGCAGGTGCTCCTGACGCTCAATTGTAATGCAATAAAAACCCATTAATTTACTTTCTGCGAGTGGCAAAGGATGTACCGTCTTAGTAAGTCGGCAACGCGTCTGTTAGACCTCTGGTGCTACGGATGTCTGTGGCCGTTGGTGATCACTTTACATCAGGTGACACAACTACCTACCTGCCCTACATGTCAAGAGACAGAACAAGCCGATAAATGCCCGCGAGAGATCTGCATGTAGGTGTTTCATCAATGATTTGATGAAAAATTTTAATATCAGCCACATGTCGGTAGCTTAGGGCTTCCTCGTAAGGTCCCGAGAGACATGAAGTAGTTCGAAGGCTCGGCCGGACGCCGCTGCACGTAACATCAGGAACACTAGCTCTGACCTTATGTGTCGGAGATGCACGATCGCCCTAGTGCGTGGGCGGCGGATGGGCATCCTCCTTAGCAGCGGCCTTGAGCTTCAGCAGAGACGGGCGCTTCCTCCGGGCACGCGCGCACTCCGGCGGCCAGCGCTGACTCAGACGTGTGTTGTGTACTAGCTGTGCTGGGTGTTCCTGGTAGTAATATTCCTTGTTGTTGTGATTCTCGGATGTATCTATTATTTACACCGTTTAGCTGTTGGCTGTCCACGGAGATTAACATCGTTGTTGTGCAGTTGCGTTGCCCTCTTCTTCTTCTCTTCCATTGGGCCATCGTAATTTCCTAAACGCTTTTCTAATGCGATGAGCCAATTTCATGAGCCATATACTTATTTGCCGACAAAACCTGTGGACCATAGCTACTGTTTCCTGCATACTTTGAACATAAATCCTGCAAGTATTTATGTTACAGTATATTGATATCTATTTAATGAACATCCGAACATAGGCTCCATATACGTGCACGCCGCGCGCCGCTCGCGTGTCGCCACTTCCTGCACTTTCCCTGCGCACGCGCCGCTCGCGTCACCCCACGACCCACGTGACACAGCGGGGCCAGTGGCGGCCATCAGACGGTCATCAAGACATCCCTACTGCGTTTCACCGACGAGGATGCGCCTCGATTTACGGGCATCGAGTTTCCCAAAGGCGATTCGATTGTTTGTTTGAATTGTGAAATGCTGTAAAAATTGTCTGCGAAGGGTTTGCGGCGGTAAAGGCATGAAATTGGTATCAGCTTTTGAATTAAAACAAACGTGGAAAATATACATATAGGTACAGCGACGCCGGGGTTATACAATTGTACAAAACAGGAGAATTAAGAATTTCCACCATAAGAGAGTCGTGGTGATATTTTAGTCATTCGCGACATAATAATAATATCCTCCTAGCCGATTTCGGCTACGGCGGCCGTCTCTATAGAGACGAGCCAGATGCGCAGGATATATTATAGTGCACAAGTGTGCGCGCAGACACAAATGCACTCTCTATTCCCTCATTCTCATATTCCGATGGGACGGCAATCCGACACGACCGGTGAGAAATCAGGCGCAGGACCGACGGCTTAACGTGCTACGTAGCGTGCGTACGTAGGCACGGGGGTGTAACACCGCCAACTTCCTGACTCCGGACTGTTATTAGAAATTGAAAAATCCCAACAACAATTTTTGGTCCGACCCGGGATTCGAACCCAGGACCTCACGTCTGTGGTTGAACACGCTTACCACTAGACCACGAGGCAGTTCGCGACATATGGCAGTACTCGGTAGCGGATGTACACCATCAGCTCGCACCAGCCGTCCTGCCGAGCTGGTTCGACGAACATGACGCATCCGCCTGCAGCCTGCTTTACGTGCTGATGCGTTGAGTTTAGTTACTGTAGTAGCAGTAGAGGTACAAACGAGCAGTGGGAGCGGTCCGGTGCTTACCGCCGCCCATGTCCTGTAGACGCGTTGCGTTTAGGTCACCGGAAACTCGCAAGCCATACGACATTTGAATGCGTGTTAGTGAAGGACATCGCGCCGACTCTAGCAACGTCCTGCCTCAAATCCGGCCCGGACAATACCTCGTAGGTACTCGATAGAGTATGTTATTGAATTGATTATTAAATGAATTAGTTTCTGGAGTATATGTATAATATTAATTACCTATAATTTATTGTTACACTAGCTTCTGCCTGCAGCTCCGCCCGCGTAATTTTAAAGATCTAATACAGACACACAGACGGCGGAAAGCGACTTTGTTTTATGCTATACTAGCTGCGCCCCGCGGCTTCGCCCGCGTAAATTTCGATATCGTGGAAAATCATTCCATGGCATCCCTCAGGAACATTTTTTCGGGATAAAAGCTATCCTATGTTACTTCTAATACCTCCAAGAACATGTGTACAAAATTTCATGATGATCGGTTGAGCAGTTTTCGCGTGAAAGGGTAACAAACAAACTTACATTCGCATTTATAATATTAGTATGATGATAGTGATAATAATATATTTGCTGTCGACGCTGCTCACCTACCAGCATTAACGTATCAATAAACCTGACCGTGCAGCAGATGACGTCATGTTCAGTCGTTTATCAGATTATGTAATCTTTTCACGTTAAGTTATGTACGCTCATATGTGGTGTGTGATAGATCGGTGACGATAATTGTGGAGCTGTTTGTGGATTGCGGGTGTAAACATACATACATTCATTAGGTTGTATTCAAGGGCAGTATGTAATGTCTACAGAGTACATACGGTCGTTTAATTAACATAGTGAATATAGTGTTACCGTAACATATAAACGTAAATTAGAATTTATAATCTAGAACACGAAGGTCAAAATCATTTACTGTCGGAGACAGTTAAAACTTTATACTAATGCTCCCACACTTGTTACTTTACCAGTAAACAGGGAACCCTGCAGGGGTTATACTCTTCTGTATAAATAGTTAATGCAGTGTCGGGAATTCCCGTCGACGAAATGGAGGTTCGCCGTTGTTGCTATTTATATAAGGAGAATTGAATTTCGGTTGGGACTTTGTTTGTAAATTGTCTCATAGATAACGAGTCGTTAAAAGTGAACCAGCAGTACAGTTGTAACAATGTTGGTGAGCCTCGAGGAAGATGCTACATGCATCATGTTGCAAGATGAACAAATCCTAATAATATTATAAATGCTAAAGTTTGTATGTTTGTTTGTTACTCCTTCACGCAAAAACTTGGTACACACATAGAGGGTAACTTGGATTAACACATACGATAGTTTTTATCCCGAAAAAATGTTCCTATGGGATGCCATGGGATGATTTTCTATTTTTCACGGGATTGAAATTTACGCGGGTGAAACCGCGGGGCGCAGCTAGTAGTTTATAAAATAGTCAACATCAACACATCTTCGCGCGGAGAACAGCTTCACTAGGGAACAGCGTCTCGTCATCACCACAGACGAAAATCCTTACACACTTGCTTCCTCCAGTCATAACTTTCTTCATACATGAAACAGACAAGAATTTGGTGTTAAGGCGGTTGTGTTCGCCTCCGAAACTAGTGATGTTATGATACACGGCTGAGATGAGGGCGAAGATCTACAGGCGACAAGAGCATCTGCACCGGACAGATGACATGCGCCGGAGACGCGGCTCGCTCGGGCCGGACGCGGCCGTCGGACGCTACTTTAACTAATTACGTCCAGGTACTGACCGGTGGAAGTGTTGCGAGCAGGGCTTGTTCATTGTAGACCCGGGATATTAGTAAATATGTGACAATACCGCAGCTGAATTATGGCGGTGCCGGTGTTTGCACATCGGTAGTCATTAAAACTGCCACTTGCTGCTGCTAATTTCGCCTACTTTTTTCCTGACTGCTTTATCCTGCTCAGCGAAGAGAAGGCTAAAATATCATCGGCTGTTATGACTGGTCGTCGGGCGACGAAACTCACCAAAGCGATAAAAATCTATGCGATTGTGATTAAACTTTGATAAGTGATAGATAATACTTTGAAATAATCATTGATGTGTTTATTTCAAAGTATTGATGACACGCCTATTCTCAAAATATACATATATACAGCATATAACAATATATATATATATAATATACATAGATACAGCAATTATAAAACGTCCTACGGATCTGGAAATGTTACCACTTAAATCCTAACCAGCACAGACAAGAGTACGAGTGTCCGCGAACAGGTTGGTACGTTTATCTCGGGCGAGTGCGGTAGCTGTACCGGTGCGCGGCGGGAACACAATTATATAATTACAGAAAAAACGAGA
>LUGF01047362.1:106227-121230 GCA_001625245.1 Calycopis cecrops
AAGGAAATGTAATTTTCTCAACGTCTATTACTTTTGCTCATACCTCCCGTTCCTACGGAACCCTCGGTGTGCGAGTCTGACTCGCACTTGGCCGGTTTTTTTAAGGACCATTTCAAATCGATTTTTATTTAATAAGATATTACATTAGATGTTTAAAACATATTTTTGAAACGATGTCTACTTCCTTATTTTAAAATTTGGGCGGTGACCAAAAAATAGCCTTGTATATTACTAATTTCAAGGGCCGCAAATAAGACGTCGGCGTGCCGCGGGTTGCCGCCTGCTGGCTTATATGAATAGACTATCAGTAATGGAAATTTTACCTAATTTTGAACCTATATTCTCTGCCTAGTAAAAAATACTAATAAAAAAAATAATTCGATACGTTAATTACCCTGTTTAATACAAGAATGTATTGTACTTTTTTACTTATTAGACATTTTATTGCTTCATGAGGCCCGATGAGTTTGTTTCGCTGGGTCTTCTTAGGACGAGGAGTAAGGTTGAACAGAACAGACGTAATAGTTCACGTTCAAAAAGTAATTTTTATAATTCTATTTTGAATAAAATTTTCTGTCTTTCGAATATGAGAAGTAGTTTTAAATAAAATTTATGCTAGTTCTTTGTAAAAATGGGTGGTAAATAAATATTTCTTTTTTTTTGTAATAATTTAATAAATATGTTTGTGTATTTATGGAAGTACAGTGCGAAATCCTTAAATGAATAATAAATAAAAATCCTTAATGTAAAAAAAATAACAAGCCCTTTAATAAAGCAGTGTTAATTTTAGAGATAATTTGTGCTTAATACTAAATTATATTAGGAAATACACGATTGTGTATTAAAATAGACAATGTATGTAAATGTATTAAAATAAACATACTTTTTATCTTTTATATTAATTTAGACGTGCTAACATTGTAACAAGTTACAACAGCGAGGCCTGTTCTCTTGTTAATCAGACGGTAAGGAAGTTGTGAGTTCCCGCGAGGCAGTGGGCCACCAGTCTCAATATATAGGATATTATGTAGATAGAGATTATACTAGTTAGTCAGTACACCGAAGCGCCCGATTACTCTGTTTCGCGTCACATTTTTTTAATTCTTTCATATGTATATATGCTATCTTAATATATAGAGATCAGTGGCTATTCATAAACGGGTACAATATACCAATGAGTGCCTAGTACAACAGAGCGGGGGGCGTGTTACATCAGACCTGCTTAGGCATATACGCTCAGTGCGATTAGACGGCTTCTTAGCAGACACGCACAGTCGCGCAGGCGCCGCCGCCGCGCGCACACGTCCCGCGTGCTACATGTCGCAGTCCGCCCAGTGTGGGTGTGTCGGCGGCGTGTTATGTAGCAGACACGCCCAGTCGCGCAGGCGCCGCCGCCGCGTGTATACGTCTCGCGCAAGCGCACGCGCGCCTCCGTCCGCGGCTCCCAGCAGCGCTCCACCGAGCCAGGCGACAGCATTGTCGTGCGCAGGCGCAGTGTGGAACTTAAACTCGCGTATCTGAAGTCGATCACTGAAAAAACATACTATTTAATTTCACTATTCGGGTTAAATTAATGCAACAAGACACCAGAATGTAATGACCTCAAGGCACATAATTATGTCGGCTAGTTTTATATCTGTCATATTATTCTGGTTACATTGTGAATACTATAAAGTGGTGTTTATAAATATAACGCACCAGTAGGGGGGCAGCGTGGCCACGTGTCTGAGTTCCTCGGCGAGGCGCGCCTTGAGGCCGGGCAGCGCCGCCGAGCCCCCCGTCACTAGGATGTTCTCCGCCAGCGCTCGACGCACGTCGATTGGGCACTACACAACACACAATTACTAGATAAAATAATACCATAAGTAGTGTAAACCAAGATATTGTTAGATAAGGTTTCATTTCATTAGGCAACTGATTAGATATTGTAAACCAGCGGTCGGTAACCCGCGGGCCGCCTACGTCTAGCTTGCGGCCCGTGAATGTCTTTTATTGACCAATGAGTTATATTTAGGTATATTCGGCTTCTATGGTTATTATGTGTGGCCCACCTTAACGCTAATCAAGCACTAGTGAGTCGGTCACCTGCGCTATAGACTGCAGCAGCATGTCAGGCAGCGAGGCGAGCTCGTTGTCGCGCGCGAACAGCGGCTCGGCGGCGAGCGCGCGCGCGGCCCCGCCCACTCGCAGCGTCCCGGCGCCGCCCAGCGGGTACAGCGCCCCGCGCACCGCGCTCGCGTCGGCGACTCGGTCGCGGCGAGGCACGAAGCACGCGCGAACTGAGACACGGGTGAAGCAGGATAAATTACTAATTTCCAGTTTCGACGTGTGTATGATCCATTAGACTATTAAAATACGCATACTGCGTTTCCAAACCCCAACACATTGTTAATTTATACATATAATAAAACAGTAAAATTCGTGTGTTATACATTGAATATATTTACGAAAAACTAATTGTTATGATAGCATTAGAACACTTTTAATGTTTTTTAATTTTTTGTATGTCTGTCCGTTTGTCTGTTTGTCCGAAACTACTGGACGGATTCGAATGAATTTTTTGTGGTGTAGGTATAGATACTAAGCCTGGTCAACATCAAAAACACTTTTTACGGTGGTAAAATCGCTCATTCCTACGGGAAATCGGAATTTCGGCACACTGCAAGCAAACAATAACAAATCTCTTTGATTATAATATTATTACGCTACGCGAACGAAGTCGCAGGCACCAGCTAGTACATATTATATTTCACACACGCACACAAGCGTGTGTGTGTCACTGAACTCCTACTAACGACTGGAGAGATTTTGACGAAATTTTTTGTGTGTGTTGAAGGAGATTTGACAGTGGTTTAGAAATACAAATCAGGCCGACAGATGGCGCTGCCGTCAGTATCTCGAATGACAAAACGTCTGTCGGGCAGCTAGTTGTCGATATAACATTTTATTACTAATTACTTATTGCAGAGCAAGCAATTCTGCTTCACCATGGGACGCTTTATAACAGACACTTTAAGTATCTTGCTCAGTTCTGTCTTTGCATCTAGGAAGGATTCGGTAGGTATCTTCTGTGACCTGTCCAAAGACTCTGAATGCATTCAATAAATAATGATTCCATCAATAAAATAAAAAATCGCATAATTAATCAGTAATTTTATCAGTATGGTTTAGAGGGATTTGCTCTCAGTCTCTTGATATCATATTTAAATAATAAAACTCAAATGGTTGAAGTAAATACTAAGAGTTCACATGGAATTGGTATAGAAATGAGTCCCGCGGGGGTCTATTTTGGGCTCTTTTCTCTTTCTTATCTTCCAAATCATAGACCTTTTTAACTTATGAAAAATATAAAATAGTATTGTTATGTACTTAGGTAAGTATGAAGAACGCATTTAGCTCATTACCTAATCTCATTTCATTAAATTGTAAACTATGCATTTGATCAAGTGATGATCTTTAGCAAAGTTGTTGTGCATGAATCCATGAAGGTTTATGAGTTAAAATTTCGACACCTGGGTGAAACGGCGAGGTGAACTTTAATAATTATTTATGTGACGCGGCTGAAAACGCGGGGCACAGCTTGTATTACATAAATTTGGTCACCTTTAATGTCTTCTAGCTGTTTGTCGGTGAGCTGCGTGTCGGCATCATCAGCGCGCAGCAGTCTCTGCAGCTCGGCGGTGACGGCTCGCGCGCCCAGCGGCTGCGCCTGCATCGCTTGCAGCACGGGCACGCCGTGCACCACTGCAACACAGTGAGCTGTACTACTGGTAGTTCGACCGTCCGTTACAGGGTGGTGTGTGCGGGAATATGTTTCTCCATACTTGGCCGTTTCCGCAGCTCGACGCTGTGCGCACCTATTTTGCGTGTGAACCACCCACCTCTTATGTTTATCCATATAAAAGTTGTTTTTGTCGTAGAATGATTGATAATAATTCGCCTAAAGGAAATCCAAATATTTGAAATCGACATTTACAAGTAAGTTAATAAGTCCGGTACAAAGTTCACAAGCACCTGTCGCGCGACATTTAAAACTAATAACTTTGTTCACGCGTTTTGTTTTTTTGAATAAGATTAACATATTTTATTTTTGTTTTTTATTTCATAATTCGAATATATTAACGATTTTAAATCAAATCTGTATAGTAATTTTAGAGAGATAGAGTAGAGAAAGTTTTTTGTTAAAAATAAGCTAAAGGATGTAAAAAAATCGGATATAGCCGATTGTTAAAAAAATTTATTTCGGCAGATACTGATCTCTCTTGCAGCAAGGATCAAAAACATACGGAATAGAGTCAGAGTCTTTTCTAGAGCAACATACAAAAAAATAAGAACGCGCAACATGTTTCACACGGCAGAGAACCTGCTACTCGTCTATATGCGGGTGAAGAAGTTTCAATGTCAAGTACAGCAACGCACCTGGCACTACCTCCGCCTCGCTCGCGCCCAGCATCAGCACCAGCGCGACGGGCGCGCCCAGCGTCAGCGCGCACAGGCGCGGGCTGTCCGCCCACATCACTCCCGACACCTGGAACAAGCCGCATCACTACACAACCCTGACACTAGCTGCGGACCTGGCACTCGCATGAGGCCAAGGAGGAGAATCACGCCAGCGCGTGAGCATTATGTGGAACACTATGGGCGCTGCTAGTGATGAAAAGTGACTCGAAACGACGTGAAATTGATGATGACGTAACAAGCGCGGACGACATATTAATATGGTAGTCGTAGTAACCTGTCAAATGTCAAACAAATAATAGTGGCCGCATTTCGAAATCTACTGATTAGTGCCGACTGAGTACTAGTTATTCACTTTCTAATGTAACTTTTTTTTCTGTATTCTGTAATATGCACAATAAAGTATATTTCATTCAATCATTCATTCATAGTACAAATAACTTGTCAAATTTCTAGTTCAACTTATGGATTTGTCAACTGGAAAAGTTCTGAATAACAAGTGCGTTCCAAAAATTACTGCTAGTACAGCAGTGATTTTTGGAACGCACTTGTTAATAGTCACTGTCACTTAATATTTGTCATTGCCTTTACAAAGCTACTACGACACAAGACGCCAATTTGCTTCAAGAAGCGTTTTCGCGATTTTATAAATTATGAATATTTAATTTGAAAATTTGAGATAAATACTTATCAGAATTAAAAACAAAAAATTGTATAAGTTCCTTGATCACTGATAAACATTCTGGAGTGGTTTATGAAAACTTGCAAACATTGCAGTTTATGATAAAAAGTATCTTGAGTCTATAGTATACAATTACTTCCAACTTCTTTTATTTATTATTTATTATTTTTATTTTATTTATTTAATAAAAATTACAATTAATCTTAAATCTAAAAACATTGTCCCACAAAACTGGACGGTTTGACTGTGGGATCGCAGTCTCATCAGAATTAATTACAGTTTATATTATGCTATGATAACTAAATCTAAAGTGTACAAAATAGGCAACATTTCTAAGGAAGTAATTATAATTTTTCTAATAGATAATTCTTTAACAACCTTTTAAATTTCTTAGTATTAGGTTCTTGTCTAATGCTATCCGGAAGAGTATTAAGAACATAATATATATAAATAAAAAATAAATTTATTTTCATTTGATTGAATGTGATGATGACTTTAGTGCCATGATTAGAAGGATAGGATAGGATGATTAGAATGAGCGCCGAGATAGTTGTTTACACAATAATATTTTTATTATGAGACAAAAAAAATAAATGTTCATTATTTTTCTTATATTTTTTTTCATTTATTTCATTGGTCAAAACAAACAAATAATACATGCATGCACTTCACATAAATACATAAATTAGTTCATTATACAACGTTTTCCACGGATTATTTAGAAAAATGTTCAGATAAACATATAGGGGCGTGACATGATTTTATAACATTATATAAAAGAACCTTATAATTAATTAGTTGTGTAATGACAAAGAAGGGTTAAATCGATACTAGCTAGTTGCTTAAAGAAAGTGTTTGTAAAGTCTGCCTCTTAAAACTATAAGTTGTTAGTTGATATTCATGAATATCTTGTTCTATGAAATTTCATAAATCGAATGTATTATCGATTCTAAACCAAACCTGAAAATTTGGCCGATAACCAAAAAGTAACCCAGTATAGCAATTTTTATACAATATATTACACTTATATAAATTGTATGTATAAGTATCAAGTGTTTGATGTTTGTTTAGATTGCTAGTATTAAGTGAGCTCAAAGTAAGTCCTGTCCTAGATGGTATTTATTGCAATGCACCAATAACAAAGATTTACAGGAAACTCTCACTTAAAAATATCAGATAAATGTCTATAATTATAATTATGTATTACATTGGAGGCAGCTTCATGTTCCAATGCCAAGTTTTAAAATATTTTAAATTTACATCTAGTTAGTCAGGAAACATACCTCGTAATGCATGAACAGAACCTTGGCCAGTGTCTCCCTGAACAAGGTCGGACAGAGCAGTGACTCCACGACCACCACTTTACGCTCCTTTGGATTCACCAGCACATGTCTGGAATATGTAATAAATACATTTAAAACATAAATATTATGAATCAGAAGGGTTGGATGGTTGACTAGTAATTTGTTGAAAAGGGCTGAATGGATTTGTATTAAATTTTATGCGTAATATACAGATTATAAAATGGAACAACACATGGGCCAATTCTCATACCCAAAAACTTAATAGTTTAATAGCTGTGGGAATATTTTTCTTAGTTTATAAAAAGATAATGAGTAACTTCAGCTTATTGTATATGATAATAAATTAGAGAAGTCCAGGTCACACAGCTCACATCAGCAGGATATAATCACTAGCTTTTATGCATAAGACTGTAGTGAGAGTTAGGAATATTTCTTTAATCTATCTCCGTTACGTTTACAAGAGCGGGTGGTTGTTGGCTACTTCATCATTTTCAAATGACAGTTAATTAGTGTCATTATATACAGGGTTATTTTTTGGTCACCGGCCAAATTTTGGGGTTTGGTTTAGAATCATTAATAAATTCGATTTATGAAATAAAAAAATAATTAGTTGAAATTACTTTCTCCCATGTTATAAACATATTTCTTGGTCACTGTGTGGCATATGACTTGTAAGTGTCGCTTGTCTGGCTTCACTGACCTTGAAGTCGATACATTTCGCGTATGAATAGATAGTACATTTGTACTACATCTATTTAGATGATAAAATTTAAAACTTGGAATGATGTTTACTTCCTTATTTTAAAATTTGACCGGTGACTAAAAAATAACCCTGTATTATCTACAAGAATTTATAATCACAACTGATAGCCACTTCAACACAAAAGTTCTAGTGTGGCGACCATGTGCCTGCAAGTGAAGTGTGGGATGTCACCCGGTTTTTCTCGCTTCATTTTCTTTGGCATTATATGAAAGTAGTTTCTGGTTAGAAGTAGACATCTTATGGCTGAGAGAAAGGAATAAAGCCTTCTCTAGAGTGTTTCTGTATGTAAATAATAATTTTCTCTTCTATGTAAATAATATTCTGTAAATAATAATAGTAAACAACCTGAAGTAAAGCAGATGCAGCATGTGGACCAAGTTATCGTACAGTTCTTCCTCATCCTTATAATCATAGACCCTCTTCATTCTTCTCTCGTCTGAACACCAAAACTCTGATGGGATTATGCATCGTGGAGCAGCTTCACCAGTAAAACCAAATCTGTAATGATTATTAAGGTAAAGATCATTATAATGTTTACAGATATTATAAGAATTTTTGAAAAGTATAGTATAAGTATTAAGATAAAATTTTAATAATATTAATAATTTTGACATTAGTTAAGATACAATTTATTTAAATGTATTGCTGCATAAATATAGAACATGGGACTAGCAGCAAACATGAAGGGGGAGTTCTATGGGTAGCTTAGCTATCTGCTACAGTCAGCACAACTGTTTACATGATAATAATATAAATAGGCTATGAAATTAAAATAGGCCATTTTTAATAGGATATAAATAACAGTAATGTGTGAATGAAGTGTGCAATTACTTTTAATATGTATACCCATACTCACATGGTAATTATGATACCGATAAGACGTGGACTGACAATTTGGTTAAAGCTGTGGAGAGCGGCTGAATGAAGTGACTTGTCACTTTGGGAGAGGCTTGTGGCAGCAGTTTTCTGGTTGATGATTAAATGATACTATATCTTTGTAGAATTTTTTATGTACTTACTTGGTGTAATCTGTTCCTAAATCTAAAACAACGGCTTGTTTTTCCTGAATTAGAGCTATGCCTTCATATAGCGTCATTTTACTTCGCTTAGAAATCTCCTATTAAACCAAATTTACTACGCTAAGACTAATTTTATTAATAAAACGTTAATATTGTTTAGCTTCATAATATTTATCATTCAAAGAGAAGCTTAACTACTAATACGAATTAAATATTAGAATAAAAATTAATAACAAATGTAATAAGTAGGTATGTCTTCTTGTAATTTTAAATTTGACGAATGACGTCATACGTCACGAATGTCAGTCTATATCAATTTTTTTTGTTCTCTTCAGATCCAAACATAATTATAATCATTCCGCCTATATACATATACAGATCTTCTAATAAATCTGTATATGTATATAGGCGGAATGATTATCGTTGTCTTTTAGTATAATGTAATGTAGCTAAAATTATTCTAAAAGACAACGTCCTCCTCTGTATGATGCGCCGCGCATTATAGAGGCGGCTGAAGCGAGCATCTGCATACATACTTGATGCACCACAGTGTCTCGGTAGTCGACAAGCTCAGCAGCATTCTAAAAATGGTATTGTATTGAAAACGGAGGCCATATTTTATAGCTGTTTCGGTGTAGCTGATCCACAGGTTGCTCGTGTAAAAAAAAGAATTGCCGATACGTCTTAAATAATATATCGTTAACAACCCATGAGCAAAAATTTGTGCAATTTGTATTTTCTTTGGATTTGTGAGGAGACGGATATCATTCACCATTTTCGTCATGGTCATGTGGCAAGGTGACTATAGTCTACTGTCTAGCACACGCCAAGTAAGCGTAACTCCGCGAACTTGAGAGATGTTGGGCGTGGTATGTTACGCACTTCCATTAGTTTTTACTGCTCCGTGGTTAATTTCTTTTCCTTAATCTATTATAATTTTACTATCTATATTCTCTCTCAGTGATAATACCTTAATCTACATTCTAACTCATTACTTAATAGTATAAAAAATATGAATATTAAGGCATATATCCAAAAAATATGAGTATAGTTTAACACATAGATTTAGAATTATTGTTCTCACTACGTGAAAGATGTAGGTACAACGCATGGGAGTGAAACATTCAAATTAAGTTCCAATCATCGAAAAAGAAAAGAGACAGTAGATGAAGTACATACTATGAGACCATTATTTTAACGAGTAAGCGGCCACAAGCGACCCGATTACATAATAACGACCTATTGTATTCTCTGTCTACGGAGCCATTTATTATGTGTTTTTTATCGTAGGTTTTTGTAGTAATTCTGACAATAATTGTCAAATATTTTTTTTGTCTCTCGCCTCTGTTCTGACATTGTGTATCTTCTACATTCTAAATCTATGGTTTAACATATGCTTTTATACATTTAATTTTCTTTGAAAGTTATTTAGCTAAACTAAGGTGCTTAAATCGTGAAATTAATGTTTTTCATTTTTAATAACTAGTTAAGCCTCTCCTAGCTGAGCCTGCAGTCCTATCTAGTGGTTTTAATACTAGTTCGGAGTTTAGATTAGATATACAAATAAACTTTTGAATCGAGCAATTTGTACTAAAACTTTGTTATTTTGAAATCACACCTGCATTTTTGTTTATAACATTATAATTTTATCTATTTACAGTACATTAAAACAGTTTTTGTGTAACTATTTTTAGATAAAAAATGACGTTAAAATAATACCCTAAATCGTGATGAATCATTTTCAAAATGCCAATAGGCTTTAGATTTTTTTTTAGAATTTTTGTTTCGTAACTAATTTTCCGTGCATACTTTTCAGCTCAGATGAAAATCTCTCGACCAAGGTTACTGCTACCACGAACAGTATGTCCTGTCAAATTTCGGATACTGCGTCAACAGTTGTGGTCATTAAAGCCTGATGCTCAAAAGATATCGATAGTTCGGACCGAACACGTCATGAAACGTCAGTTGCCGCGCACCACCACCAAGTATACCACTCGTAACTGTTACATGGGTTGCGTGTGTAAACTATTAGATTCTTTCTTCAATCACTATTCATAAAATTGAATAAATTCTTACCAGTGTATCAGGCAGTGTAATTATTGAACTTTTAAAAACTTCAAAGTATTGGTCTTTATCTGTATATTTCAGGGTGGTTATTTTTAGGGTTCAGTCTTAAAAAGAAAAACCGAAACCTTATAGGATCCCTTTGTTGTGCTGTGTCAGTATGTACGTCTGTCAATACCTTTTCACCGGTAACGCTTGAGGAGGACGCTCGCTGAGGATCAAGCTGAAATTTATGTCAAACTAGCTGCGCCCCTCAGTTTCACCCGCGTAAATTTCGATCCCGTGGAAAATAGAAAATCATCCCATGGCATCCCATATGAACATGTTTTCGGGAATAAAACTATCCTATGTGTTAATGCAATATTAATGTTAATGCATTTATATTATTAGTAGGATACTAATCTACTACCTCTTGATGCCTGGAGAGAATCATACTTCTAAGTTAACGCACTATAAAATTACAGTACCTAATTTATGCACAAATTTTGTATGAATTTATGACAGTATGACACTTATAAAACCTATAGGTATCCTTAGAATTGTGAATTTGGTGCAAAATAAGGACTTTGAATACAAATATAATAATAAATCCATATTAATGTAGGAAAAAGCTGCTTAATTGTAACTATATCACCGAAAAATCTTTAATAAATAATAAAATCTTATCAAGTATGTTTGCGCATGGCAAGTCATAATGTTTAAAGAATTTATTACATTTTATAGTCTCTCGGTTCTCAATAGTATTTTTGCCACCAACCACCACAAATAATTCTTGACACCATCTCTGGGTAACTTGAGAATGCGGGAATTATATTATGACGATAGATGTCGCTATTTTTTGGTGATTCCCTTTTCACTTACTTAATAGGGAACATGCACGAAACATAGAGGCAGCACTTTCGCCGCCCTAGTGATCATTTTAGGAATCAAGTGTTAACAAAACACTAAGACAATGACAATGACAAGTTGTCATATGTCATATCATACGTAGAAACGAAGATTTGCTAGCATTCGGTTTGTATTTCAGCCACTAGTTAGCGTGGCAATGTAGAAGCTTATTCCTCAAGATCAGCTAATGACAACATTTCACAAAAAAAAAGCCAGGGGATCACTTTTCATAGGTAAGCAAGTATATTATATTCAGCTTATTTCCGCAGTTTTATTGTTTTCGTAACAAATTCTTCAAATAGTTAATGTTGTTAGACAATCTACACTTTCATTTACTTATTTATATTAAATTTGGATAAATATTTTTTAGTAATAGTACTTAGTCGTCATACTCTTGCCAGAGTGGTCGTGGTCGTCGCATCAGGGTTGGTGACCCGCTTCACAATCCTTCGCCACTCCTCTCGCATCGTTGCCTTTCTCGTACACTCGTGGAGTGAACGAGCAAGCGCAGCCTTCACCTGGTCAGTGCATCGCATAGGCGACCTGTCACGTGGTCTTGTACCTTCAACTCTACCCTGTGCTACGAGGCGTTCTATTGATGTATCCCCCCGAAGCGAAACATGTCCGAAATAAATAAGAATGCGACTTTGAACGATGGAAGATAGACGCTGTTGGACGCCGAGCGCCTTGAGGACGGAAGTGTTGGTTCTAAATTCCGACGATATGCCAAGCATTCTCCTCCAGCACCACACTTCTAACTAATTTTCTCTTAATGTTCAAGTCTCCGCACCGCAAAGAAATATGGGAAACATTAGTGCCTTGACAAGTCGCATTTCCGTGGCTTTCGTGATGTTTCTATTTCTCCATACCTTCTTTAGTTTATCCATGGCAGACTTTGTGATAGTTTGTAATAAGCGCATAAAGGTAGATCTATGATTGCACGACATCGCAGTTTGCAATCTTGGCAACATTTGGCGAGTTATTGTTGGCTCGATCAATAATCATCACCTTTGTCTTGCTTCGATTTACTTTTAGTCCTAAATCAAGGCTAACTTGCTCCATCTTGCTTAGAAGGCTTCCATGCTTTCTATGTTTGTTGCAAAGAGGGCATTTATTTATTTATTTATTTAATTTGGAACACCAACAGCACATACATTAAAACAATTTAAAATTTTACATTGTTCAACAGATTCTGATGCATGTGCCAATAACTGGCGTACACAGCATTCAAATTATTGTGATCTAAATTATATTAGTAACAAAGAAAAAAGAAACATTGCAAGTAGTAATTATGTCAGTTGTTAATTATATCAAATATACAATATCAAATATCAAATATACAATAATAATAATAAGGATGTCAGTTAATAATTATATTAATAGAAAAAGAGAAAAGAAAAAAAAGTGACCGTGTACGATCAGGTAGAATTATGGAATGATTTCAGCACTAAACCCCTGAATTTATTTAGGTTGCTATTAAAGATGTCGATGTCATTGTTTTTTTTTACAATTGTGTTATATTGCTTGCATATTCGAATAACAGGCGATCCTAGGTTAGTCCTACAAGTAGGAATAAAAAAGAGGTTAGTGACGGGATATCGAGGTAGGTTATACGGGAGCGCTAATGAAAAACGAGCGAGTATGTGCTCACAGTCATTACGTCCGTTGAGAACTTTGTGTAGAAATGTAAGATCGAGTAACTTTCTGCGCTGGTATAATGATGTGAGTTTGAAATGCTCGAGTCGTTGCTCATAGGGAGATCTGTGAGAAATACCAGAAGCGCCAAAAGCCAAATGTCTTGTAAAAGAACGCTGAATTCTTTCAAGACGCTGTGAGAGGATATTATTGAGTGGGTTCCAAACAGTACTTGCAAATTCGAGATGACTTCGAACCAGTGAATAATAGAGGATGATCTTTGTTTTGGCTAATTTAAAGCCTTTTGTGTTGCGGATCAGAAACCCTAGCATCTTTGCAGCTTTCAATACCACAGAGTTCACGTGGGCAGCGAAATTAAGTTTTTGATCTATAATTACCCCTAAATCTCTGACATGATCAACTTCAGAAATGTTAACGCCATCAAGATGGTATGTGGAGGTAATTAAATGTTTCTTGCGCGTATATTTAATTGTACAACACTTTTTGGGATTAATTGTCATGCCATTTGCACTACACCAGGATTGTATACGATTAAGATCTTCTTGTACCAGTGCTACATCTTGTGGAGTGCTTATTGTTTTATAAATTTTAAGATCATCTGCAAAGAGAGAGTACTTACAATTTTTTATGTGATAATGGATGTCATTAATAAATAACAGAAATAATACTGGTCCAAGATGAGAACCCTGTGGCACACCGGATACTGCGTAAAAATGTTGGGAGTCATAGCCATTCACAGACACAGTTTGGAGTCTTTTGCTAAGATAACATTGAAACCAATTTAGTAGGGAGGGTAGTATCATCCGCATACCGCAAGTTGGAAATCTTGTGGCCTCCGATAGCGATTCCATCCGACCAGTTTTCAAGCGCTATTCTCATGATGAGTTCAGTGTAGATGTTGAACAGAAGCGGCGATATAATGCAGCCTTGATGGATTCCTGCTCTGGGGTGAAAATTCCCAGAGAGTACATTATCTGTTCTCACTGAAGCTGTTCCTTTCTCGTAGAGTCTTCTGAGAAGGTGCATAAGATGTTTAGGCGTTCCCATAGTTAGAAGATTCTCCCAAAGTAACGGCCATTTAACCGAGTCAAACGCTTTAAAAAGTCAACAAAGCAGATATAAGTTGGCTTGTTGAACTCCCTTGCTTACTCAATGATCTGATGCACGCGGAGAATCTGCTCGCGAGTGCCCTTTCCTTTTATAAACCCAGCCTGTTGGGGGCAATTTGACTGGACAGGTACGATTTCAATCTCTCGCTCAAGATATGCAGAAGTATTTTGCTTCCATGTGCAACGAGGGCAATAAGACGATAGTTGCTGCATACTATTGTTGAGCCTTTTTTATGTAAATGAACAAAAACTGTATGACGCCACTCTTGAGGCCACGTTCCTGTCTCCCAAGCCTTGTTACACAAAGTCTGAAAAACCTCAACGCCATATTCACCAGCTGCCTTGATGATTTCTATTGGTAAGGCATCTCTTCCAGTGGTTTTTCTGTTTTGCTGATTTTCGGTGCTTGGTAGCGGCTCGAACTTCATCTTTTAAGATGTCAGGCTCTTTTTCTTCGTTTTCAGGCTCTGTTACGAGATAATTGTGCGCGTGTGAATCGTCAAACAGTGATTGACAGTACTCTTTTCAGGTCTCAGATATTGCGTTTATTTCAGTCAATGTTTCGCCTCGCGAACTATCTATAGCCCATGTTTTAGAAGAGAGAGACTTGGTAATATATCTTATTTTATTGTGTAGATCCCCCGTTTCGTGTTTGTCTGCCTGAATTACGACTTCAGCACATATATTCTGTAGGTGAGCATTGTGATTTCGTCTACACGCTTCTTGCACACGAGCAGAAATTCTATTTAAGCTCTTTATGTCGGCACCAAGGGCTTTCATAATTCTTCTCTCCTCGACAAGGGTAAGGGTACCGTTGTTCATCCAATGTTGGCGCTTGCGAACCACTATGGTTGTCTTAGATGCAGTTACAGCTGTTTCAAAGAGATGCTTTGCCTGACCCCACAGCTGATCTGGGGATGCCGATTCAGTATTCAAGTTAGTCCACTGAGACCAATTCTTTTCGATTGCAGTTAGTAATTCAAACTTATCCACTGGTAACAGTTGCCTCGGCTTTTCAAAGTTTCTAGCCACTCTCAGTTTGAGTTTTTTTTTTTTTTAA
>LUGF01047362.1:124748-143669 GCA_001625245.1 Calycopis cecrops
AGACGAAATGACGTCTTCTACAGTTTTATTATATGTATCGTTTTGAGCTCTTTCATAGCAATGGACAGTAACTGAGAGTCAAGTGAATTTTAATAAAACGATCATTTGCACAGAGTAGCTTAGGTACTCGTTTGCATTGCCACAACACGTAGGTATACCTACACTTGTTATGTATTTTGTGTGTGTGTTTATTATTCTGTGTATACACAACAAGTGTATCACAAAGATTTTCATGTTTAAGTTACATTCAATTGTTGTAATTTTATTGCGCTCTTTTGTAATAGCAAATAAATCTATTTATCTATATGTCTTATGTGTATATCATTGCTAAAAATAAAGCATTGTCAACTATCAACTATAATCAAAACATCGCATTCATGCCTGTACCAATATCATTGGCCTGTACGGATACTTAATATAATCAAGGCAGGCAACACCTGATTGTCACATTTGACATTTGTCTTAGTCCCGGTAGGATCGCGGACCGACCGTGCAAGACGGCGGCGCTGGCGCGGCGACAGAGCTGGTCCGCGGAGTGGAGGGGTACAGAACATAATTATTACTTCTCGAATTATATTATAGTGATTTTCACATTTACTTAGTATTCTGTAAGTTGGACAGTACTCCTTGATTGTGACTTTGGCAGATACATATTCTGTAAATATGCATGTGTACGTTGGTTCTAAGGCAAATATGGATAGACCCCGTTTTGTTCTTCCCGTTTAAAGTTCCCAAGTTTGACTTCCAGAGTGTCAGGCTAACCAGAGTTAAAAAAATCAAACAAAATTTGGTAACTAATTCTTTATTTTACATAAATTCCGCTATTATACATATTTACAAACGTAAAAACGAATCAAGATTGTCACTTTATAAAAATAGCTTGAGCAAGACGGCTCTACCGTCCCAAACCTACTTACACTACACTAGTAGACGCGACACACTCTCTACTTAAGTGTCCACAGAGTCACGATCACAGCGAATATCACGACGAGAGGGCGGGCTGCCTGCGGAGGGCGCCGGTGTCGCGCGGAGGGCGCTGGCGTCGCGCGGAGGGCGCCGGCGTCGCGCGGGTGGCGCACTCGCGGTTCACTAATAAATACAAGGCAATCTCACCGCAAGCCGTCACCCGGGCGGCCCGGCGCCGCCTAACTATACCCATTACCTTTCCTAAAATAATACGCCGCTGCCGGTCTGGACGTGGGACGAAACCCCGTCGGGGATATTATATAATTCGTATAAAAATAAAAAAGATGAAATTAATGCACAAACTGAACGCGATAGATTAATAAATATGAAATGGACGTTTTGAAAATGGAGCCTAACGTGAACGAGAACTTCAACCTCCGCAACTTGTTAACGAATGAGTGCTGGCGAGATAAGAGGTGATTGTACAGCTGTAGGAGAAGTTATAAATACTCGTGAGGTGAATGCGGAGGTTCAGTCAAGTAGCGGGAGTGTTCAGCGAGGCGACACTGAGGTATCGAAGGAGCTCGGCTCTCGTCAAACTAAAACTCGAGTCTAAAGTTTGACTCGCGAGTCTGAGTCACGTTCAGGAACTTGAATGTGAGTCAGAGCCGTGACGCCGATGTTCCGCTTCTCGATATTTACTAAAACGACGCCCACATTATATGATGGACGTGATCAATCGAGCCTTGAAGTTGACTATTCTCTCGGAGGTCTGCGCGATGCGGAGGATGAGGTCCTGGATGAGGTTTGCGATTCCGCGGTTGGCGATGATGAAGAGCCTTGTGACGGGCCCGGGCACGCCCTCGGTGAGGTTGTCTCCCTGCTTGCCGGCGTCCTCACCGCTGTCGGGCGCGGCCCCGCCGCCGGACGAGCCAGTCGAGGAGCCCGCTACCAGCTGCAAGTGTGCACACGACTTAGTACGATCTTGTATACATTTCCTAAGAAGTGGCCCAATGGAATGACTGGTTTAAAACCTTTATAAAGTATAACATGGGTTAGAAATCCATTGACAAATAAACCTCTTCGTGACTGCAGACGGCAATAGACATCCTCGTAAAGGTTACGCATATAATTCCATAGTACGATATTTTATTCGATTTTGTTAGATTTACCAAGAGAATTCAATATTAACGCGAAAAATGTGTTTTATAAAAATATTGAATAGGTTTAGCTTCTCTATAGGTACTATAAAATGCTTATTTTTAAGTACGACTTACAATATTTAAATTTCTGGATATAAAACAGTCATTTCATGGTATGCAGAAGGACTACAAATGTTATATTGGATTTAAAAACAATAAATCACAATAAGCTGAGTAATTAAACTACATAACTAAATATTAAACTTAACAACATACTTAGTATATACTAAAATTACTTCACTACGTATCTAATTAATCTTTATTTTATGTTAATGGTATAGGTATGTGCTGAGGAAAAGTAGAAGTGATGAGGAAAAAGCGATTGATTACCAATTAAAATAAGAAGCTCAGTAAACGATTATAGTTTGACAAATTCGTTGGATATTTTTTAATCACTAAAAAGAATAATTTTATCCAAACATTGTTGAACTACGCGTCAAACAAAGAAGTCAACTAAACTTTTCGTGGTTATCAAACAATTTGAAAAATAGTTGAATCGTTTACTGAACTTACGGTTATTACTAAAATCAATACGACAGCATCGACAAAGGTCTGCATCTACTACAACAACATAATATTCATCAACAGCCGACAGCGGCACGGCGACTGGTCTACTGGTCTACTGGTCTACTGGAGCGAGGTTCTACTGGTGACAGCGACTACGTAGGTGGACACGGACACATACCACTAGACGTGCCCCAATCATTTTGTAATAAAATTACAGTTTGCATATGACATGAGTGGTTTTAAGTAAGGAAAAGATATTGAAAATATGCAAAATCATTAAGGCCAGTCCATGATACGCGGGGTGTATACTTGTGGGGCCGCGGGGTCCAGGGTGGCGGAGTGGGAGGCGGTTACTCCGAAGTTGAGCGAGTCGGTTCCGGCGAACAGGCGGAAGGCACCTCCGGCGGCGCGTGCCATCGCCTCCGCGGGCCGCTGTAACATCAACCCTTCTCACTCGCACACTTGTCCCACAACCTCTGCGATGCTACTGCCACGTCAAACCTCGGCTCCGGACTCTTGCAGCTAAACAGCCTTATGTTCCATAGCGTGGTACTTCATAGGCCCTTCAGAGGCTCTGCGTTGTAACTATATGATCATTTTGATCGTTTTATGAATTTAATGTTTAGTTAACTTCTACTAACGTATCTGACGTCGATGATGTATGGGAGATATGACAAGCAGTGAGTTGAACTTTAAAAACACCATAGATAGAACGAGTAGAGATGTAAGAATTGTAAGAAATGTATAGGAGAAATAGAAGATAAAGAACATCAAGATGTCTATACAACAGAAGGGAAGAGCAACTCACCCTGACGATGTCGAATAAGAAGTTGCCAGAGCCGCCGCCGCCGCCGGCCGCACCTCCACTTGAGCCACCGAAGTTCAAGAATCTGAAACCAAATACGAACACCTTGAAGAAGATATAACTAGGAAAACAAAGAGGGAAATATAACTGGAACTGTTATTAGACAGATTTATTTGCTAATAAATTAAGCAATGAGATTTTTGAAGAATACTCTTTTTTCTTTTTTTTTCAACTTTCGTTGTATCAAAAGAGGACAAATTCTTTTGATATCCCCAACAGAGTTTCACACAACTTGCATAATTATTGATTAGCACGTATTGTAATTTGCCAATAAAAACAGACAATACCGTGCGAATTAAAAAGTGTGCAAAAACTGTCAGCGCGCGCTCTCGACGTATTTCCCAAGCTCTCGAGTATTGCGCCGAGGAATTTACTCAGAAGTCAATGTATTTGCTAAACAACTGTGAGTCAATATCGTTTTAGGAATTTAACTTGAGCATGTTACCTCTTGTTCCGGTTTTCTTCGGTGTCATCGGCATCTTCCAGCGTTATCTCGTCGATCGCCGCGTTGTTGGTCTGCGCAGCCGCTTGTTGGTCGTCGGTGGCCGCCACTTGTTGGTCAGCCTGCTGTCCTTCACCTCCGAAAGCTACTCGCACCTCGGCCTGCTGGGACTCAGCTCCCGCTAGCAGTTGGTTCTCTTCGGCAATAGCGTTCTGAAAACAGTCGCGGATGTCAGCGGAGGGCCGTGACGGAGGTGCAATGATAATGGGATGGGAATGTTATGGGATGACGATGGCGTGACGTGGCGTGACGTGGCGTGACGTGGCGATGGGTGGCATGCGGTCTGCGCGCGCCCGCACTGCCGTCGATGGCAGGCTGGTTGTGCGAGGGTCTCTCATACCGGCAGGTAGTACAGCGCTCTCCTCCTCCTGGCCGCGGACTTGGGGGTAGTGGCCTCGTCGTCATCATCATCGTCGTCTTCCAGGTCCACGGTGCCGCCGTTTTTGGCGCCACCGTTGTTCCGGTTCCCTAAGAAGGCGCGTATGAAAAACGGTCCGAATGTCCGCAGCACGAAGCTTGTCAACTCTTGTACCTTCTTTTCGACCATCTAGAACATACATCGCTCTTAACATCAAGACGCCGCAGCACTTCTGCTGCACACAAGTATGGTAGTTGCTCAGTTATTTATTGAATTATCACAGTCCGGATTTAAATTAATTGTAATGAGGAAATTAGGCTTCACAACTTTTTTTTTATTCATGCATTGATTTATCTTTTTAGTAATTTGTATATCGGAATATACCATGCATTCATGCAAAACTAACGAACAGCTCAAATGTAGCTGCAAATAAGACAATGTAGTATTACATAATAATTAATATCTGAAAACATGCCACAAAAAGCTACAGATGACAAATTATACAATTATACAATTGGATTAAAATGTGTTATTTATGTTTTGAGTTTACAAACATGCTTTTAATAATAAATGTTTACAAATACATACAGCTGTAAAAATAAATATCATACAGGGGTTAAAGAAACATTTCGAAAAAAACTTACTAACTAAGGTATAATATAATGAAGAAATTGATATGGAGAGCTGATTCCAGGAATAAAAAGTGATCGAAAGAAAGCATATTACATACGGTGCCATTGATGTTAATTATTAAAAATATGCTTCTACTTTTTCATAATACTATGATATATAATACTCCACACAAAATACTGGATACATTTGAAACTTTTAGTCTTTACTGCTTTTCGTCGCTCACTGTTTTAGTCCTGTCCCATATGAGTCATAAAATAAAATTGGTTATAATTTCAATGGAATTATATTTTTTTTAAACTTTAACAACCCAATTTAATCGGTTCAACACTAGTGCGAGAGAAGAACCGGCTAAATAAACTCAGCAATCCATCTCATATAAGATAGACCTCCTTTCCTACCTATGTTCCATAATCTAAACACTTATCAACGAGAGAAAGCATTTTATTTTCTATGTGATGAATTGCCGCAACCCATATTCTGCTGATGTGTCGAGGCGTGATGTAATCAATGATTATCACTCGGCATGCGAGTGCGGTTGTCGCTCGACCTTGACACGCTGTTGTACAACGCTCATTGTGTTGTGTTCGTCCGCTGATCCCTACAGCACATGGATAGCTGATACAGAACTTGAAAATATGAAGAACTGTCCGAAAGAACTTCAGAACACTGAGAGAAGAACTAAATGTGTCAGCTTACGAGCATTTAAGTACCGTTTCATATTGAATTACGAACTATAGCAATAATTACGTCGTGTGGACGTGTGGTCGTGTGGTGGTCATGTGGTCGTGTTGTCTTGTGGTCGTGTGTTCGTATGGTCGTGTGGCGGTCGTGTCGTAGCCGTTACCTGCGTGAGCGAGGGGAAGAGCTGTCGGAGGATGCCGATGGTTCGTTTGTTGCGTTCGCTCAGCTCGGATCCCGGGGCACCCAGGTTCAGAGTAGCTAGCGTTTCCTGCAACAACAACGCAAGCGACGTTACAGCGTGCAGCGCGACTACAACTTTCTGTAGATAGTTGCGGACCGCGGTTTCACCCGCGTACAAGCTATCCCAAGAATAAAATTCATTTTTTCGTCATTTAAAGAAACTTCGATGCAATTCCTTGTAATCTATATCTGCACCAAGATCTAAATCCGTTGAGTAATTTTTACATGAAAGAATAATAAACATACATTCAAACTTTCGCCATTACAATTACCTAATGCTAGTAGCACACACTAATTAGACAATTTTAGTAAAGAGTCTTACTCCATTTCGCTTATTCGTCTTAGAGTGTTCAGTAAGAGGTTGTCGTTGCTACTTTACATGCCGCTCACATCATCGTCAAGTGAAAGCTATGCTGACGCCTTTTTTGTGGTTTGTGTGTTTCTTAGACCCTTTTAGAGGGGAAGAGGTGAAGGAGGGGAGGTACCCTGTTGTATCTCCATAAACTTCGGGTTTGTAGTTGTTTATGGCCTTAACTAAAATTCCACAGCGTTTGCCCTTGAAGCAGTAACAAATAGAAAAGTGTTGGTTTGTAGGGTAGATTATTATCTGGAGCTGGTTTTTGTATTAACCTTGGAAAGAGATGATTCAATCTTAAAGTGGTACACACTTTGGCTTGACTTAGATGTCCCCACTTTTTATCACGAGCTTTGTCCAAAACTAACAGTTCAAGTAACAGGAATATTCATAGGTACCATTACCCTTAATTAGCTTATAGCTCATTATGTCTTCCTGGGTCCTCCTCTAGCGGCTGAAGGTTTTACTTCTTTGTTAAAGAACAAAGACGTTACAGCGGATATTGCGAAGGCTTCGTTTTACATTCGCCATTAACTTTAGCGTCTAATAATTGTTGTTGAAATGTGAACGTTTAACGATTTCAGCACGTTTGAGTAACAACACCAGTGTTGTGTTGTGTTGTTGTGTCATTATAGTTCACGTTTTACTCTCCGGTGAGGGCTGATCAAGTGAGATGTCCAACGCAGCTTAATCGGACTATGTTTGGGGTCGAAAGCCTCCCGCAGATCACTCACAGGAGCATGTTTGTAATAGATAAGAGGAGGAGGAGGCAGAGGAATTGAAGGGTCCTTCACCGAACGTCAATGGGGGCAGCAAGCGCGCGGTAAAAATAAAATGTTCTCGGAGTTGACGTGAACATTTTTCTGTTGGAGTGGATGATGAGCAGTACGACTGCAGGGGCACTGCCTCTAGCTGCACGTGTCACGTGTCCCGTGGCCCGAGAGTCGTGTCACAGCGAGGCGGCCAGTTCCCACGTCCGACATCTGCTCATCTGCGCACGCGACGCTGCGGCCGCCGGTGCTGATTACAGGTTGTTGGATGATCGACGGTTCATTTGCATAATCTTTGTAAATGACCCATCATTATGTGCTGCGGAGATCAAGCATTCGTCCGCCTATTCAACTTGTTTTCTCATTGCATATGGAGACACGAGCAGTTTTTTGCCTGTTAGAGTTCAGCTCAATTGTACTGCTGACGTAACTGTTGCTCACCACTCCTGTACAAACTTCACGAGACATTACAGAGCGAGAGTCACTGGTGGTGTCGGCGCAGTACGGCCGCATGCTCGTAACATTACAATTTTCGTACGAAAATGATTTCGTACTAACGTACGATGTTCTGCCGCGAGTCCGCTTGCCGCTTGTGGTGCGCCCCAGAAGAAGGAAAGGCGTAAAAATGGAGATTTATACAAATGCTATTGTTGTAACACTTGCGGCGCGTGTTACAAAATCGCAATTCGTAAAATTCACCAACACGTAAACATTATACAATACACGTGTTTATTTCCTTACACACACATAAAGTTTAACTGAGAAGTTCTAGTCGGTGTTACGTCATGTTGTAGTTTGAATATTTATTCGATAGCGTTATGGTGATGGTTGAGTAAGGCGGGTCGCGCAGTTCAGGGCGAGGGGTGACGCGTTACCTCATACTTTATGATTCTCGTTCTCCATACTTGATGTTCAGGCCGACACGACACATTGTCTATAAAACTGCAATAACTGTCCATATCAAGCTTCAAACAGATCGTTGTTCGATGCCCATAGACATCTATATCGGATGCGTTGTTATTGCTGGATTGTCTAGTTGTACTAGAGACAAGAGTATGTCTGCCGCCTCATGCTAGCGGCTAGATGTGTCACCTGTGCGCTGGCGGCGGGCGCGATGATCTCAATTATCTCCGGCTTGGTCTCGTCGACGGGCTCGGGCGCGGGGGCGGGGGCGGGGGCTGCTGCAGCCAGCGCCAGCACCGCCATCGTCGCCGCCAGGTACACTGTACGTCTCATGGTCAGCTCGGGCGTCTCTATCTATCAGGTAGGGGATATCTGCAACCAAATACAAGGCGGGTGTTAGTGTTGGAGCGGATTATAATAGATATACATTATAATAGATAGTCATCACTGCACGCCGGTTAGTGAGCGGGAATCATCTCCGCGGTCGTCCTAATACGTGTGCAACGCAACAAGAGCATCGGTTACAACAGCTAGGCGCGTTACGCATTCGTCTCGCATTACACTTGCGCAAGTATCGCGCTTTACTTCACTAGACGTATCACCAGAATCTCAACAGATGCCAGACACCAGTCTGATGGACAGTGCAGCTACGGTAGTCATAGCAGCTACGCGGCGCGTAGCGCATGCACACCTAATTTGGCCACGCGAACTCGTAATATTATGCTCTGCTTAACGGTGCTTAAGTACATTCACTCAGAAAACATTTTCATTGACGTAGACGACATTTTAATTGTACACTCAGCAAAACGCAACAAAAAGCTTGTAATATAAGTTGTATTGCGAGTATCTTCTAATTATATTTAAGAAGTACAATTGAGAGCACAGGATGAAGGTACCTAAGTATTTACGTGTGAGGTTGGCCGTTCTTGAAAATCAAAAGGCTTTAAAGTTAAACGCTTATTTTCCTTACGGCGTCCCTGACCATTTAAACTGTTTAGTTTATGACCTTAAGTGTAACAGCCATTGTGTTGGAAGCCCAACTGAGAGACAGACATACCTGTCACAAATGTGAAAAATGATGAAAACTGACACTTGAATATACCGTCTTCTAAGTTTATGTTGTGGGTGTCGTCGAACATAATGTACTTTGCATTTTGTAAGAGATTGTATTGTAGTTTGTGGTTATTGTCGCCAAATGACTTAAGTACTGTTTGTAATGTAATACTACGGTCATTAATACGAGTGCCACGGATATTATCAGCCATGGCCACGGGAGGATCAGAAATGAATGATCTCTCTGGTCGAGATTATTATATCTAACCGTAATGAAATGTTAAAGCAGTTTTATTACTCGGGATATACGGGGTTGTATCGCCTCTGTTTGCCAGCTTGGAGTAAGTTGGTAGTAGAGTATTGTTGTATAAATTGATGTTCAAATGCTAACTGCTAATTTGTCTAAACTCAAATCGAGGTAAATGTAGTTTTCTGATTTACGATGCGATTTGACTTTACGATCGTGCGATGGGAATAATAAATCAATAATCCGACACCAAATCAATTGCATTTACAGATTATCTCTTTTATTGCCATTGTATAATTGTAGAATGATAACTTATAGCAGCGATTGGCAACCTTTTGGCAGGCGCGGGCCACAAGGCGGCAAAATAAACTGAAGGTGGGCCTCACTTGTGATAATAACCCTAGAAGCCCAATATGCCCACGTATAATTTTGATATTTATGACTTATTTCACCTGCGTAAATTTCGATCCTGTGGAAAATCATTCCATGGCATCCCATAGGAACATTTTTTCGGGATTAAAACTATCCTATAAGTTAATCCAAGTTACTCTCTATGTGTGTGCCAAATTTCGTAAAAATCGGTTTAGCAGTTTTTGCGTGAAGTAGTAACAAACAAACAAACACAAACTTTTGCATTTATAATATTAATAATAATAGGATTTCACGGGCCACAAGACTTCGGCGGGCCGCATGTTGCCGACAGCTGACTTAAATGATATTTACATAACGTAGGCAGACGAGTTTTACTTCAAAGTTCAACTTTAATTGTAACAAAGGCTTTATCTATATCGTGTGACGTGGTTTGTTGTTATTACAAAATCGCTCACACTTTTTGTTTGTTCGATCGAATAGCGAAATCCAAATTGTAAAATGCAAGCTTCACCAATTGATATCAATTATTTAAATTGGTATCAATCATTTATTTATTCACATGAACATAGTAATATGTGTAGGTGTTTTTACAAATAATTATTGTATCAATACCAATATCCATCGGAGCTTGCTGTGAGTGATCTGACGGCACCAGCTCTGTGAGAAGCGTGACGCGTAATGTACTTAGTACCTCTGACCAGACGCGTCCTGTGTAAGGTATGGTTGGTACCTGCCTGGTGCACTCGAGTCGTCCTCAGTCACGTGGCGAGTGAAAACAGTTTCGTTAGAACATTGAGCTACATACCGGCGCGGCGCGCGTGCAACAGCGCAGATACCATCTACAAGGTCTGCGGTTACGGCGACGGGCGCCCAGCGCCTGCCCACATACTCTATTGTAGGTTTATGACGACAAGATCCTTGAGTATTCGTTTATGGTGATAACACTACCTCGTGGTGTACTGACAAGCATGTTCAACAATGTTCACAGTCGCGAGGTCCTTTACGAACACACAGTTTCGAATCTCGGGATCAAATTTTCAATGTTCAATGTCTAATAACAGTCCTGTGTCAGAAGTTGGTGATGTTACGTCCCCGTGTCCCGGAGAGTCTGTTAAGTCGTCGGTTCTGCGCTGATCCCTCCCTTCCGTCTGTCGACGACTGTCTGTCATTGTAATGTCTTGGTGTACGCGATAATATAATATAAGCAAATCAATTTCTTAATGTCGGTATTCCGAGAACCTAACGTCTTAGGATTCAACACTTGAGCCATTCATCTCGAAGTTCCCATCGTAAACTCACCGCGTTAATGTTCTGTCGCACGCAGTTCAATTTAACGCAAGCGTCGTCACGCATCCATCCATGTGGGGGGCTGAGGAGTCTCGCAGTGGCTTGTTCAAGTAATGAATCTGCTCGCGCTGAGCAGTAACAAGTTGTTTACATACGAGGGCCGCTGCTACATTTCAAACTAATCTCATCTCAAAACGTTGCAGCGTAGCAACCACTTGAAGCTTTTGGGAACGAGAGCTTGGGTCCTCTCCCAGTCGTTTCAGCCCAATTATATTGCAATGCAGAAATGACGCGTCTATTTAATTTTAAAAATTAAAACACTAAGGAAAGGAAATACCACGTTTAAGACATTCCAAGTAAGTGTTCAAACTGTTCAAGACTCTCTCTTTCTCAAAAGAAGTTCACAATGTAAGAGAATTATGGCACATAAAGATATCGAGACTTTCTAGGCGGCGGTGCTGTACACTGTATAGTCTGTAGTCTGTACTGTTCAGTGGCTGGTTATTTACATTGTCGCGGCATATTGGTGCAGTGGTGACGTCACGAGGTGCGCGCGCGGCCGACGCGCGCGGCGTGCCAAGCAGATAGATAATGAATCAATCACGGCCTCCGGTCACCACGTCCAATCATTATAATTACTTTAATGATTTACGATTGGCGACTGTCATTTTTAATCTTAGTGCCATTATGTACAGTGCGGTGTATGATTCCATAATGACTGTGCCGTTCACTCGTTTAAGTTTAAATGTCTGTGAAATATCGCGATAAGAAGTTACAACAAACTTAAACTAGTATCACGCGTATAACAAGAAAAACTATACCAACAATATTATGAAAACAAGTCCAGCTCTTATGGAGGAGGTAGAAGAAAATAAATAAATAATCAAACAGAAAGAAATTAAAAAGTTTTCCACAGTGCAGTACAGCAACATCTATCTGTCTATATATAAAACTCTCTTATCACAATGTTAGTTACTATACTCCTCCGAAACAGCTAGACCTTCTTTAGAAATTTTGTTTGTCTATTGTGTAGGTCGGGGAATCAGTCAACATGTATTTTTCATCTCAACATTTCCACGGGATCAAAACTTACGAGGGCGAAACTGCGGAGAGTAGCTAGTAAATAAAAAGTTTTAAATTGTTTAATTCATAGTATAAAACAGTAGAGATTCTCGCTGTCCACAAGTTGCCACACAGTCCTCGGACCTCGCAAGTCCGTGCAAAACTAATTACCGGCGTAATTGATACGTTACAAAAGTGACCTTAACTCTTTGACAACTGTACGTGACTATAGAGAGGTGCGAACGACCGAGAGTATACAGTAATACGCGGTGATTAGCGGCCGGCTGATAATGATGACACCGGCCGTCGGCCGTGCCGCCACAAATGTCAACTTTTACGACTATTTGTACACGCGAGGACCGGAGGTGCCGGTGCCACTTCTTGTGCAACAGTCGTTAGCACTTGCAGGAGCGTCGCCGCCGCCGCGGGAGATACACACCCTGGCGAATATGTTACCAACATGTGCAATTTAGTCGAGCAAAGTTTAGTCGGGTCAGCACTCTGTATTGTCATTGGCCGCTAGAAGATCGTAAAATGTGCAAATATTTCGGCTCAGCAGGCGCCGGAGCTCCCCCGGAGAGCGTATTTGACCCCTACATCTGCGTAAAACAACTCGTACGAAGTTGCGTTTCTTGTTGAGTTTGCGTGTCTTTTATGATTGGTTAGACGATTATCTAGGGTTGAGGATTTGTTACCAGTTACCATCAGACAGCCAGTTTAACTTCTTCTATGAAAATTTCACTTATTTCGTCTATGGATCGAGATAGAGTTCGCTATTTGAGAAATACCAGTTATGACTAAAGCTTGTTGGAAATTCGTCCTTCACTGGCTTACTTTAAACTTACGTAATCAGAAAGCACAAGCACATAAGGCGGTGTGTAGATTGTAAAATGTTCAAGGCAAATCCAAAAAAAGGTCCCTCGGCCAAAAGCGTGCGAGCGAGAGTTACACAAGTGCAGCGGCGTGAGGCAACACGCCACGAAATGTAACACGTCGGCGGTCGGCCAGATGTGGTGCACGCGGGATTTAGATTATACTGATGTGTCTGGCTGAATATCGGCCATCTTTATAGACTAACCAATGGTGCAGGACTTATCATAGTGCACAAATTTGTGCGTGCACACATTTGCAATCTCTATTCCCTAATTGTCTTATACAGGTTTAAATGTAATTAACGCAAGACTTCTTGTAGGCAGCATGTCTACATCAATACTAACAACATTTGTTCTACGACTTTTGAAAATTAATAGTTTTTAAAATTTTAATATTACCATACAAAATTAATATATTGCCTCTGAACTATCATTTAGTCTGCGTGCGGCTAAGAAAATAGCGCGGGAAACGCGCGCGGCAAGATAGGGGCTCCTGCGCGTCATTCTTACAATATACAGAGTAATAAATAACAGAGGGTGCAAACAATTTTTGTTTTTATTTTTTTTGTGCTATTTATCTAGATTCGTAAAAAGTCGTAGAACAAATGTTGGTGATATTGATGTAGACATGCTGCCTGCAAGAAGTCTTGCGTTAATTACATTTAACCCTGTATATTTAATTACATTTAACCCTGTATATATATTGGACGGAAGTCCGACACGACCGGAGATAAATCAGTCTCATGACCGACGGTTAACGTGCTCTCCAAAGCTCGAGATTGTAACTGTGGCACTATTGTTAAAAACTTTAAATAAAAAAAAACGATATAACTATTAGATGGAGATAGCAATTTGAAAGCGAATAGTACCTACTAACCTACTCTACGAGTACACACGCTTGTCATTAGACCAATGAGCTGCCTAATTTAGATAACAAGGTGTTTGACGATCCGTGTCTCCGCACCTGAGGACGATACAACTCTATTTGTGTCCACGTTGTTACATTCTAAGCTGAGTCTACACGTAGGGAGGCATAATGCTTGTGTTATAAATGTAGAATATTTAATACACTATCATAAACAAATAATAAATGTAGCATCATGTGCAATTGCAGCGGAATCGTGTTGGCACTACCGGTATTGTCCTGATCATCACCGTTCTGAAGTTATTGTTATGCTGCTGCGTTTGGGGAGAATTGGCGGTTCGAGCGAAGGGCAACTACGCACTTGCATGACTTGTGGGGATGTTTATGAGCGTCCTCAGAAACAATTGGCTCTAACTGCTCGTTTGCAATAAAAATATTTTCCTGCTACTTTGATACGTTCGCAAGGTCGAAGTACTTAATAGCAAGGTAAAATAAATGTTGAAATCAGTCGATTGATCACTTTAAAAGTTTACGAGTCAATATTTTATTTTTACTTAAAACTACCGTAGCACTTGGGCTCGCTCCATGTGAGGTGTTAAAATTATTGACATTGAACTAAACCTTGATGAAATGCCATGAAAAACACAATTATATACGGCGTACAAAATATTTAACCTGTCTTAAAAGATAATTTGAAATACGATATAAGGAAGCCATTGTAAACGTTAATTTGTTCATAAATTGCGTTTTCTTTCACGAGTTTGAATTAAATTAAGCGCGAATGTAGATGACAATCTGGAAAATATAAAATAATGGTCTTCATTACTGTTAAGGTACAATTCACTCTGGTTAATCCACAGGCCATCTACTTCGTTAATAGATTGTTATGTTTCTATTGTTGGTCTAGATTTGTTTGCGTTTAGAACCTAGCAACAAAGTAGACCTAAATATCATCAGTATGAACAGCTAATCAGCAAATGCATTTGTAATTATACATATAATTTAATTTAAAAGTACTAACAGTATGACAATATAAACATAAGTCAGCTACCACGAGGCGGCGTCTCTCGTGAGCACCGGCCCTTACACTACGACGAGCGTCGCCGGCGGCCGGTCGAATTACCTCGCTCATTGTTACGTCGGCGACTTATCTGACGCGTTATTAACTCGCTCATCTCGTGACAAGAGGCCTGTCCGGGCCGTGTCGTAACCTATTGTCTGCGACGACAGGCGGCTGCGGCGCGTAAATTGCTGATCTGATGTTCACTGAATACGACATTTTAGCATAATCTCCGGTTACAAGCGTAAGAACAAGTATTGTCTTAGTCTCAGGGGAACAACTACTGTTACAGGTGACGGAAATTATATAACAGATACGTTGCACTGATTAGAGAATATGACCGAACTGTCAACAACTTTTGTAATCATTACAAAAAGACAAAACGCAATTAAACTTACTTCAAATTTTGATAACGATCATTCGGCATGAAAGTTAAATTGTCTGAACGTGATGAGTGGTTTTAAAGCCATGAACTACGTACGCTATGTATAATGTCATATTTTATAGAAAATGTGTATTTTTTGGGGAGAAGCAATTGTCTGTTAAATTTATACAAAGCGAGCAAAGTTGACCAACCTCCCTTAAGTTATAACCAAATCTCGTTCTAGCTAGGTACCGAGCGGAGCAGATTATGAAGTAAGAAATATGTTATGAGGTTACATACAAGCCTCACTTTACATACGAAATACCGAGTTTATAATGTAAACCAATCAGGGGCCATCGCTATGGGAAGCAATGTGTTGTTAGTGTGTGTGAGCTCGTTACTGTAGTGTGTGTGTGGTAGTGAAGGATGTGTATCAAGATCCTGTATCGGACGTGGCGTTACATAATTAGCAGTTACTGGGGCGCGACGCCTGTCTGTTGAGTGTTGACTCAACGAGTTGGGAAACTTGCTCTCAAATGAATACTATTATAGGCGTAATGGGCTGCAGTGTGTGCAACATGACCGGCGGAGGGAATACGAGTTCGGTTTACTCAAGTGGCCTATTTACTGACCTACTTGAGGCTTTCGTGATGATGATGGCATGATCTTTCACCCATCAATGAATACAACCGCTTTTGTCGTTTAATCTACAAATTACACGATGCTTTCAATTTCAGCAATCCAGACCAAGCCGCGGTCTGGATGCAAATTTTATAATCAATAATAGCAATAGTATTTTATTTTTATTCGAGAGAAGAACCGTGCCATATTGGTGACAAAAAGAAAACTTAAAAATCTTATGAAAACATTTTTGCGCATTCTGCTACGACGAATCTTATGGGTGGTATGATGGAGTAAAGATTATATTTTATACGCGATGTTAGTTTTACTTAATTAAGCAATTATGTTATAATGTGCCGTATTCACGTAGTCACGAGCGCCGACTCTCTTGATGTCTTTGACACAAATGTCTATGGGACGGTTTTAACAGACAATGTGGGTACACTTTCATGCGTTTAGTTTTAGAATTTAGTTTGTTGAGTTTCAATCTCTGCAAATGGCAGCAGGGGACATGAGTGAAACTTTTTCACATGCCATCCATTAAAATTGTTATTTGATTTGATTTTTACATTCCAGACTCAGATAACATTCTAAGCCACTTTATTGAACATTCTCTTGCTCTACTACACTCGACACGCCGACTCCCTCGCGCCGCTGCGGTCTGCGGTGGAGCTCCCCAGCGCCGGGCGGCTCCGGCGGGCGCGCATGTGTCGTACTTTCAAAAATAAAATTGCGTCAACGTGTTGCGCAACCGACGTGAACCATAAAAGTGATTAAACAAGTAAAAAGGTCGCTCGGCTCTAGGTAGAGCAGCGCCTCTCACCGGACAACCTCGGGCTCGGCAGCAGGAAAATACCCGCTTTTATAACGCATTAACTAACTGTAACAACTTAAATACAACGTGCGCCGCGGACGGCGTTTACGTGGAACTGCACGCGCTGAAGTGCAACTGACACTTGACGTGGCAGAGTCGGAAAAGAGAAGAGGGTCAGGCCTTTTTATAGTAAAAGGGAGCGAACGACCACTGACGTTTATAAACAACTGATGTACTAGAGGTTGTGTAGACGCGTTGTTTTTCTTCTGCCTTCCCTCGGAAATCATCACCGGACTCTCAGAGACCGGATGATGCAAAACCTTCTACAAATATACGTTCAAGGCTAACTTATTAGTTTTTTTCCTCGTTATAATAAACTTCCGTAATAAATTCAATTAGACTTCGCCTAGCCGTTTCAATATAATTGAAAGTTAAATTTAACTGCGGCGCTAGTTGAGCAGTTAAGTGAGGCACGCGGTACAGGGGGCAAACGAGAAAAGTTCAGGCCGTAGTCAACTACAGACGTAGAGCTCCTAATGTGCAAATATAACATAGAGTTTTGGATTAGCTTTGTATAGACGTGGCCAGAGCTTTGTATACTTTGTTCTCGCTAAGAATGCGGTAACTTCAGCATGGCCATACGGTAGGAAGGACTGTGACCAATCATATAGCACGTGTTGCCCTCTTTTCCCCCTCCGAAGGGAGCGTGAGCCACCGGAAATCCAATCGCACGAAACCCACACAATATAGTGCAAGCCCGATAAACTACAAAGTAGCCTCTTACTCCAGAGTCTAGATGCTGCTGCTCGCTGGCGAACTGCGTAAGAAACGACTCGAGCGTCTGTATGTTACGGCTTGGTGGCGGCGATGAATGCGCAAAAATTAGATTTGCATTTGGTAACTCGCGTCGGTGCGGGCTGCAGTGCAATTAGAATGTGCTAATGTAATTTGTGCAGCGTGCAGTGTGTTCCAATATACACATGTAATACATCAAGGCGGCTGCGAACATATTTAATGGTTCACGAAAATATGTTGGCACAAAATGAACGAGACCGTCTTAACGAGTTGTCGCGGAAGGTCAAAGTTGTACTGTCGAGTGACAGTGATATGTAGAGGCGTATGTAAATAGTGTATCAAGTGAAAGAGTTTATATAAGATTAGCAGATTTTTTAAATAAATTACTTATATACTCATTTAAAGACGATAGAATTTAATGTAGTGTAAATAAAATTTAAGATGTCAAGTTTTATTTCTCGTTATAATAAACTTCCGTAATAAATTCCATTACAATTCGTCCAGCCATTTCAACATAATTGAAAGTTAAATTCATTTGAGGCGCCAGTTAAGTATTTAAGGTTACAGCGAAGGCGGTAAAGTATATTTTACTAATCACTGTCGATATGTTGGACGTATGCGAGTCCTAGGTCAGGTTTATTATTTTCAGTGTAAATCTTTGGAAACCAAAAAACTAACGCTATAAAAAAAGTGTTTTTTAATCAAAGTGAAGGTCAAAATATTTTTTGTACTTTAGCAATTGTATCTATTGTTATTTGTGTGCTATAACAATAAACTGTTTAGGGATTTACCATGAAAATTGTTTCACCAGAGAGATAGAGAGTTCTCATTGAGTTGTATTTTTAATAATGATGAGTAACGTGTTGACGAACGGTGAGCTGAAGTTAGTATTGTGTGTGAACACGTGTTCATGTAGAGTGTCGAGTGTCGAGTGTGTGCAGTCGTGTGTCTGTGTGTGTGTCAACAACTTCATGTCACGTGGTCACACGTGCGACCGCTGACGTCAGCTACAATTATCCTCTTCGTGATAATGGGGATAAACCCAAAATAATAGAGTCGTATGTCAGATAAAGAATTAGAAATTGATTAATTTCGTGATAATCTAAGAAAAACGAAATATGTTTTTCTTTTATAATCTTTTATTATTGTTATTATTTTATGGTCATAGTTTGAACAAAATCGCGGGTATCGCACAGTTTATTACGAAATAAACAGAAGTATTTTTTCTGCTTGAAAGGTTACTGATTGCTATTCAATTAAATTATATGTGTAACTAAATTTGTTTCGCCAGTTCTCGTAATATCTGGGTTACGGATGTTGATTGACATTCAAGATAACTTTCTAATCGATAAATAATTTCGCATTGCGAACCTCACACTGTTAGTGCGCGCACAAAAGCCTGCAATTGATGGACGTAGAGTAGGGGAAGACTTGTATGAGCTCGTGACTTTGTATGTAGCCTACTCCGGTTGGCACAACCAGGAAGGAGCCTCACATAATCTCGACATTTTGTGCTGATTGAAAGGTTGGTGCAAGAGGGACAACGTTACTGTGTGATCACTGTTTTTGCGGATGTTTTTGGTCTCT
>LUGF01047362.1:154969-166843 GCA_001625245.1 Calycopis cecrops
GAGGTCCCGGAGCATCCCCCGCACGAGCCACGCGCGTGAGCCGCCCCACTGTCCTCACGTCCGCTCGCCGGGCCGCTCTCTCCGCCCGCGCCGCTCGCGTCCTCACGCGGCTCGAGGATGCCGTTGTGTACAGTATCCTGCGTGTCGCAAGCTGCTCGCAATGCGCGAGACGTGTGCCAACTGCGGGCGCTCCAGCTGCTTACTAAACGGTACAGGCAGGATCTAGCGCTGGTGACGTCACACACTCTCGTGCCAACTGCGGGCGCTCCAGCTGCTTACTAAATGGTACAGGCCGTAGCGCTGGTGACGTCACACAGTCCTGCCTCTGTATCTGCATCGAACTCGTATTTCCTCACTTATCTTTCGCAAAAAGCTTACCACTACTTACACTGGTAGCTTACAGCTACCAGTGTAGGTACGTAAAATTCTCACCTAAACTATTTACCTGTCTATATGGACTTATTTAAAACTTTTGGATCCTCATCGAGGACTGTCTTTCTATAAATAATACTCGCTATAACAAATAACTGTCACTTATAGTGAGTTTAAACACCCTTGGAGTCGACTCACTCAGCTCGGGCCTACTGTAAGTCACTCTACATTTAAACGTATCAAGGCGACAAACTTGTAACTGCCAATCAATGCCAAATGCTATAAACTTGTAAACTGCACTTTAACATTACAGCTGTGCGTGCGCTGCACAACATTGTATATTTCTACCCAACTGCGTCTCGAGGAGGCTGTTGTAGAGCGGCGTGTTTGTATGTGGGCAGTCTTCTGGTCTCTGCTGCGACCTGGACGGCCGGACCGACGTTACCGCACGTGTCGTTAGGTTCGTGTTGGTAATGCGAACAACAAGATGTACACGACAACACATCCTACTTCCTACTTATGTTACTTTAAGTTTGCTACTTCTTCACGCAAAAACTGCTAAACCGATTTTCATGATATTTGGCACATACATAGAGCGTAACTTGGATTAACTCATAGGATTTTTATACCAAAAAAATGTTCCTGTGGGATTTGGGCGGGTGAAGCCGCGGGGTTACATATAAGCGGTCGGGTTGTCTGTTTTTAATTTAATTTCAATTTCAAATACCTATTTTTGTCTCCACATTCCGGCAAATTAAACTGTTTCCCTCATTCTTTCATTGTTAATTAAGACATTTTTACTATTTTAAGATGCTACAAGTGCGCCGTAGTAGCTAATCTAACGTGATACATTATGAACCCCCCGAGCGCACAGCTCGCAGGCCGCACGTCCGCCCGCGCCGCCCTCTGCCGGACGCCGGCACACGCTGATGTATTATGTACCCACTACCTACTAGTTACTGTTTTGTTGCAGTTTCGACCACGCTTCTTGTATCCAAAACTATGTTAAGCCATTAAAGAAATTTAAAAAGGTAACATCTACATTCAAAGTGTCAAGTAAATAATCAAACTGGTTTTCAATTCTTACAGGGATTTGTTGTATCCACTAGTTCTAGTAAGTATTCAGTTTTATAAAAATACTACAAGTTTTGTAACAACAAGAAACAAGTAGACTTAGTGAACGGGCAAAAAGTTTAAATGAATAATGAATTGATCCAATTAAATGTTGTTTTATAAAAACGACTTGGTTTCCATACACATGTCAAGTTGATTATGTAATTAGACGCGCGGAGACAAACAAAGGAGTGTGTTGTTATTGTTGGTGATGACGATACAAACGAGCAGTCGCGTCATCTGGTGGCAAGTGATCACCGCCACCCACATCCGAGAGTGTGCCCGCGTGAGAGAGGTACCTCCCCGGTTCCGATGCGGTCACGATACAGGAGGCGGACCTGCAGTTTAGGGCTCGTGTCTATATCCGCTGCTGCAGCTCTCGCCGGCCACGTAACTGTTGGTGTTGATGTTAATTAGTGTAGCACGTAGCTCGTAACGAGCCGTCCTCTAGTGCCGGCGGTGACCAAGTGCGGTGCTCTTACGTCACGCCGCGCGCCCGCGTCCACGTGACCGCCCGGAGCTGCGCGAGCTTGTGTTTTGTATTCCGCTGGAGTAGGAGCAGCTATGGAGTGCAATCTGTTTTGAAACTTTGGAAAAACCTGCACCTTAATTTTTTACTAAGTACATCAAGTATGAAAATATATTTGAATATAGAGAAGTGACGAGTAGAGCAAACAACGTTTCCACAACATGAGATCTTTCTTTCAAAGAAAACCTAACTAACCTAACCTAACGTAACTTAACTGCTTAAGTCTTTAGTAATTAACTAAATATATTCCGTATCATAGGCCTATAAAACCTAATGAAGTAGGGGATAATAAGAGAAGATGTATGTGTGGCTAAGATTACAAAATTATTTTGTCGCACTCATTTAATTATATCGTCATCTCCTTCATTAGGTTTCTTTTATAATAACAAAGCACGGATCGTTGATTAGAGCGAGACAGCGATGTCTGTCCGTCGCAGGAGCAAGTGCTGGAGTTGATGATGATTATAATACAATTATAGATGTAGAAACGCCGCCTGCGTACATTATTATATAATATGCAAATGTCGCGCGCGCGCACTAGTACAGTGGTACAGTTGGTGTGACATCGATGAGTTGTCAGACTAAATGACAAGGTACTCGATCGTGTAATGTGCAGTTGGGGTTTTGGAAAGTCCTCCTGATGTAAGGCAATTGTGGGTGCTGACCGGAAAATACCTTATGGGTTTGGTGGACTGATGTAACTCAGAGTTCGGCAAATGTGTGTGATACAAAACAGTAAATGTAATTAGGACATTACTGGGGGAGTGGACCGAGAAGTGTACTTGTAGTTGTGTACCGCGCTCGTGTTACTGAACTACGCGCGCCCCGCGGGTCCCCCCGCGTCAGATACATCTCAAGGTATATTTTTTCGGGTTGAAGGACGGTGTGTGCGTGTTGGTATTGAAAACTGTTCCAAGTTTCATCCAAACCGTTGTTTACCGTTACCGTTTGTTAGTTTTAGTGCGAAAGCAGAACAAACACAAACGAACTCTCGCATTAATGAGTCTAATATTAATAAGATTAAACTTGTTACTTTTTATTATTTTACTATTTGAACTTTCAATACCGAAGCTAACAGTTCAAGGGACTACCACTATCGAGACGAGCAAACACAAGATAGCAAGTGAGTGATGTCTGCTGCCCAGCGAGAGATGCAGCGTCGCAGGAGCTGAGACATCTGCAGCTGGGAGATAACACGCTGGTGATGTTGTGTCGTGACCTCCGGTGTGGTCGGCCAGCACCTCGCGCGTGTGTGAGTGACGCATGTGGAGGAGTCGCGCGTGTGTGAGGTACGAGGAAGTCTCCTCGCGCTGACATTGACTTTTTGTTTAATTACCGTCTCGGTGCGCGGCGCGGGTGAACTCTACTCACCTGCTGCGAAGTGTAGGTACACGACATCGAGATAAAAATGTATAAGTATGTTTAGTTTTTTATGGAAAATGTAGGGTAGTCCAAGTCAAACTCTATCTGGACGTGACACAGCGCGCACGAGCGTCACTTCACGCCGGTGTCCCGCGCGCGGCACTCGGCCGTGCTGACCGGCTGACCGACACAGCGCGCACGAGCGTCACTTCACGCCGGTGCCCCGCACGCGGCACTCGGCCGTGCTGACCGGCTGACCGACACATCGGGGTCAGTGACGTAATGTCAACAAACAACAGATGATCGTTACTCAACAACAAGTGTAACCACTTTCGTAACGCCGCGTGCACGCGTTATGTGGCGCGACACGGAAACGGAGGAGCAGCACTTTGTAATTAAACGAATACAATTGTACAACACCTCAAGTTGTTATTATTATGTTAAACTCAACTATATAGGTAATTGTGAGTTGCTAAGGAGCTGTTCAAGAAGTTGTGCGCATGTCTGTGGGCGCCGGTTGTCCGACTGCTCCTCCGCCCCGCCGCGAGCAGCGCTCGCTCCACGCCACTTTCCATTTCGCCGTCGGCTCCGACCTTGACCGACCTCTCACGTTTTCCAATTTAAAAGCCAATCAACTAATTTCGCAACTCACTAACTATAACATGAAGTGACCTCAATACACAAACAACTTGATCTAGGGGGCTTCAACCCCCGAACCCTCGTAAGAAAGGCATCTCAATATTAGAACAATTATAATAATAATAAAACAAATGGAAATGTCCAAATAGTACAAAAGCAATATCTGAAATACAAAAAACCTTATATTCTAAATCCACACAATTATACACAAAACATGATAATACACAAAACATGGTAATACGCAAAACATGGTAATACACAATAGAACACGGCTGAAAACACTTACAAAACGTACACACGATACAACCTGGAGGGTTAAACGACAACCCTCCAGTGCACGCGATACAAACGAGCACGAGCTAACCCTCGAGCACTCGCACTGTCGCCCGGAAACACAACCACCTCCGGGTTCGAGGGTTAAATAAGGAACCGTTACACCAAGTCCAGTGAGTGCTAGAGTTAAGGAACTGTTTCACTGCGTACGTTTTGTAAGTGAGCGTGTGCTGGTACGTACCGGATGGGTGTGCGCGCGTGGTGTGCTGTACGCGGGCGGTCCGGTCGGGCGCGACTGTCGGAGTGGCGAGCGGCCCGCGCGCGGCCGGGCTGGTGCGCGGCCCCCACCCGCGGCCGCGGCGTGTCACAACGAGGGAGGAACTGCAGATAACACGAGCAGGCCACTGATAACAGCTCTCGATCGGTTTACGTGAATCACTCGTTACAATAACACTGAAGACACGGAGAGGACGGGGCCGAACTGGACTGGAGTTCTAGAAGCTCCGGTGACACGGGGCTTCTTGTATTTGTTGTTTACTTGAACATGAACTACTTATTATTTTCTAACTTAGTTAAGAAGGTAGGGAACTAGATTGAGAGTCATAATACGAAGAAATACTTTCTGGCTGATGGACTAGAGTCTAGAACAGATATCAATAACGCTGACCTGTTTAACTCAGATCATTTTCATGAAACTTTTCTATCGTGAGAGCCAGACACGGTGTTGGAGAGGTGATCTCACCACAACACCCGGCCTCGGCCGCAGATGTTTGTTACATCAGGTGTGTTCATGTCACGTCCACACGCGCACCTGGTGAGGAGCGACACCAGTCCTGCAGGGCTAAGGTGTAGGTAAACATCTGAGATAGTATATAGATCTTGCTCAGTCAGCACCTTCATCTCACACTGTTTACTCTGAGAGCCCGGACGACCATCTGCGGCTGATGGGGAGCAGCCACAGTAGAGCCTGCACCCCGGGTGGTGCGTCACGCTCTGTACATGGTACGTGGATGCTCGCGGGCCAGCCACATGCAGGGTCGGCGAGTGTCAGTGGAGACGCGTCCATGTACTCCGTGGACAACAAACAATAAACTTGAGTATTTATGTGTAAAGGTCGCTGTTTAATTGTAGGTTGTGTGGATGTACATGCGGACGACATCATGTTTATGTAAATGTTCAACGGTAGGGATGTTATATAAGAGATTAAAACATATAAGTTCGGAAATTATTATATGTAAATAATATAAATAAATCAGAATAAATCTGATGACGAGGGAAATATTTTGAACCTATAAAATATTTTTCTAGAGAGTCTTTAGCTTAGCTTTTTAAGATGACGCGTTCTATGCTTAATGTAAATAGTAAGTTTTTATATCTTTTTCTAACTCCAAATAGTTGCAAAAAAAATTTATCTAAAATTGAAATACAATAATAAAATAACACACCTAATAATTTGTGGGAGTCACGTGTACTCGCCACGTGACGCCTTCTGGTGCCTCCAGCTGGCGCTAGCAGGTCCAGCAGCCCCGGGGGAACACGGAACAACTAGAGCTCACTGTAGTTATAGTAAAAGGTAGAGTGATGTCGCATTGTCTCCCGGGGGTACCTCTCATGAAGGCGCCTGAAAAGTGATGAAAAGTGGGCGTGACGATCAGGACGGGGAGAGGGAAGGCAACGCATATGTATGCTGTGTGCGAAAACGTTCTCGCGGTGCGCCCTGGAGCTGACGTGAGGGAGCACCGTTGGTTCAGTGGGTACTCTGCACCCAACGTGTCCTGGCCGCCTGTCCAGGTTTGGTGTATTCTGCGCCATTTCGGACGCTGCGTGTCCCACGTAACCCTCGAGTATCCCGGCGCTCAAAGTGATGCGTCAATGCATTCCTCAGCGAAAAAAAGGATGGTTCTTAAGTGATGGCCATGGTTGGGTAGAGGTCAAGAGAAGTGGGTGGGGTGGGGCCGGTATGGGGTGGGTGCGAGGATCAGTCGTCTTATATCGATGAAGCTGCACTGACCTTCAGTCTCAGCATAGATTCTATCTAAAACAAAAAAAAATCAGTCGTCTAGGCGTTCATATAGAAGGTCCGTGTGGAGCCGTGGAGCGGTGATGTCAGCTGATAGGCCATGTAGGAGGGGGGAGGATGGAGGGCAGCGCATCTGTATAGCCACTGATGTTTGTGGGCGTCGGTAATCACGAAATGGCCCAGTTCTGACCGTTCGTTTGCCCCCTTATGCCATAAAAAGTTACAAATATTATAAGACAGTATATTATCTGTGCAAAAATTTGCAACATGCGGCATGTAAACTGCCATCTTGAAATTCGGTCACGAGGAATTAAGTTATTGGTTCATTATAAGTAACTGTAACAGACAAATTGCACACTACGATATTATATAACCTGCATCGACGGCGCACAGGCGCGGGCAGAACACACACACACACACACACACACGGACACGGATAACATTATAGAGTTATGTCACCGACAAATTAACGTCCGTGTGTGTGTTGAGGCTCCAGGCAGCAGGGCGCGGGTCCCGGCCGTGGCTGTGCGACTGCTGGTGTTCCTCCTTGAAGGTGTGATAACGATGTAAAAATATTAAGTCCCATGTATGTAATTATTAGAAGACGCCCAGTGATGTATTGAGTATTTATTATGAGTATATATGAGTATTTCGTGCGGTGTGTAAGTAGCCGGTGGCCCATGGAGGGAGGAGGAGGAAGGGGGGCAACACATCTGTATAGCCTCTACGCGGACGTCTATGGGCGACAGTAGTCATGCAAATGGCTCCGATTTCTCGTTTGCCCTCTTACGCCATAAAAAAATAATTATATAAAGAAATTGATATGTAAATTGATCAGCGAAATTGATAGGTTGAAGGTTCGTTCACTTGTTGACTTCATCACACAACGAAGGAGTTTTATATAAGTTCGCAGATCGTCGGCGCGGGCGAGACCGTCCGAGTCGTAAATAATGAAGTCCGTCACGTGTCGTAACGTGACAGACAGGACGCGAAGTTAATTAAATATGCTACACTAGCTCGACCCGTGACTCCTACTACCTACTATTGGAGATGAATGATGATATTAAGGCTCTTAACTTTACGGGTCCCTGCCCTGGAGCCGGCGCTGACAGTGCAGATACACGTGTGATACTAGGTGGCATACACGAGTAAATATTATAATAAGAAACAGTAAATGTATTTAAAATGAAAAACAAATTATATTGAAGAGCGCTCAGAGCTTTTCCAACGTTTTTGTTTCGAAGGCAATCGAGCTTTAGGATTTTTCGAAGCTAAGCTATATGTAAAATCCTCTACAACTACTACTCTACTGTATCAGATGTTAAATGCCGCAACAAGGGCGACAGAGGAGCCGCTGCACACCGGTGCACGTGAGCTCTGCCGCGGCCCACACGTGCCGCTATGGCTGCAGCGCTAACTTAATTGATGACGATGACAATTTTGAGTGACCGCCGGAGGTCACTTAATTAAGATGCAGATGAAATGCGGGCCTTCGCCCCGATACCAGTGAACTTCTAATCACTTGTTACTTACGAAACCGATCGCTAATTATAAAGACCACATAAATCTGTCAAAGTTAAATCGCAGAGACATAACACCGTGACTCGACAGTCATGTAGAAAGGAGCCCAAACGTGAAATCTTAATGAGATATTATACATTTTATTTGCGTAAACACCCTCAGGCTTGCGTATATTTACTATGCATGTGTGTTGCCCCCTCTCCCTCTTCTTCTCTAATGGGTCTGGGGAAACTTAAAATCCACACTCTAGTGTCATCTATGTGACAGTACATCTGTCACTTCTCGACAAGATCATGTTAGCGACAGTCCGGTGGCGCCGGCCAGTGTGCCGGGCGCCGGAGCCGCGCTACACTGCAGCACCTCCGACTAAACATTAGCCAATGAAGAGAGACGCAGTCGGCAGTACAAGTCGCTTAATACATTTACATTTTCATGAAAGCGCTAACTAACTGCTAAAATGTCTTGAACACTGTAATAGCTAAAATTGATATGCCGTGAGGGCCAAATATGGAGCAATGTGAATGTGGGGCTCCGACACGGTCCGCGGTGTGTCCCGAGTGCGGCTGAGTCCAGATTCTGTCAGGCTGGACGATCTGTTCTACCACGCCGCCGCTACAGCTGCTGTGGTAACATCTGATCACCTGGCGACGTTAACCTGACACGAAAAGAAGAGTATACGACGACTTGGAACTGCATAGTTAACTGGCTAATATTGGACATCTGGATCTATCTGTTGACCTTTAGCAACCTTCCTACGTGTGTTCAGTACTCACAACAGGAGTAACCACACACACACACACGCACAAACCCTGTACACAACTGTGTGGTGTGCGTGTGCGCCAATAGCCTATGGCCGCCATAAAAACGTTGCGACATTCTCCTAAACATCACATTATATTATAAGTCATAAATGTCACCCGCGAGTCCGAGTCCTGCTGGTGCAATGAATGCGAAACTTGGGTGTGTGTGTGCATTCACGCAAATACTACTAAACGGTTTTTAGTTTAGGCACAGATACACATCACAAACTGGATTAACATACTTGTACTTTTTATCCCAAAATATCGACTCCCTAGCGACAGATTTTACACGAGTTGTTAATAATTTGTTGCGATATCCGAACATAACATAAGAGATTTTCATTATCTTAATAAGAGGTATCGCGGAATTCACGGTGTGTGGCTGTACATACTAATACCGCTACACCCCGGGGTAGTGGACCGTAATATAACGGTTATAGCTATATTTTATAGTGTAGCCGGTAGCGGGCAAATAAGGGACAGAGTCTTTTGTAAGTGCCGCCCACAGCCACACAATTTCCGACGAACATGACGTGTTTTTCTTCTTTATCTACTTCGCGTGTCATCTCTCTACTGGCGATGCTGACGGTGTAGGGACGGGGGACCACAGTTTGTACACAACACAATATACAAGCTATGGTCCTCCGTCCCTACATATACACAGACATATAATCAGATATCGGTACAGGGTACTTATCTATCAAGTTGCCTGCCGCTTATCTGCCAACAAACAAATCTAATCTCACACTTGTAAATAATGTAATCAAATCTATTCTCAAATTAAAAACAGTCAGACAGAGATCGTAATAAGTTAAATTAAGTTAAGTTGTACAAGGTGCTAAGTTAATTCACTTACCCGGCGACGAGTTGAGAACATTACAAACTATTGTCCGCCGCCGCCGGTGAGATAATATTTATTTGCGTGGTACCCGCGCGCTCGCACGTATGAGAAGCGTTTTAATGTAATTCAGATTGTCATCTGCATCTGCGCCACATCTCAACCCACGTCGTCCAATAATTTAGTGTGAAACAGTAACAAACATGTAATAAACTTTCATATTTAATGTTGTCGCGCTCGATCATCCGTTGGGATGGCCGCGGCAGTCCGACACGACCGGAGAGAATTCAGGCGCAGGTCCGACGGCTTACCGCGCTCTCCGAGGCTCGGGCCGAGATTAATAAATGGCACGGGAGAGTAACACCTCCCGACTCTGGACTGGTATAAGAAATTGAAAAATCTCAATAACAAATTTTGGTCCAACCGATTTGAACCACGGACCTCACGTCTGTGTTCCAAGTTCCAACAGGTTTACCACGGGACCGCGAGGCAGTCGTCCACATGTGTGATGTATAATGAGCAGTAACAGATCGTGCACACTACGTACATACATGCAAGTGTTGGGAGCCGGGCTCCTACATCTCGCGCACAATACTAATGATGCTGGTATAGACAGCTCTACTCTAATGTGAATGCAGCTTGGGTTTTCCGGTGGCCCTTTAGACAACACACCACGTGCAACTGCACAATCTTTTGTTTTATTTGGTGGTTTTTCCCAATTGCCTGTGTTTTAGAGATTATTTTAAACTTGTTGCTGAACTATTTACAACTACTTACCCAGTGGTTGTCAAACGTAGTTGATATACGGGATCTGCCCGGGATTCAAACCCGCGACTAAACGTAACTACAACAATCGGTAGTTATAATGAGTTGGCAGTAATGACACGGATGATACATCCATGCTGCTGTTCTTATGTTCGGAGACTTTTTTTTGTTTAGCGGGAAAACGCATCGACGCGCCGCTATCGGTCTTGGGTGGTGGGAGTCGCGGGGGAACCGAACACCCACCAATGCCAGTACCGAGGTGCCCCGGAGCAGCACCAGGGCACATGTTAGACGACATCAAACAATATGACAAGACACATAATAATTATCATTTATTAAAATAATCAATGTTCATAATTACTAACCATTACTTGTCCCTAATTAAACCTCGCCTGCTGCTGCTCTACTGATCATGTACTTACAATAAGTAGTGACGTGGAATCACAATCTCCCGGGTCAGTGTGTCGTTACAATTACGTATTTTATTGTTGTACTAATATTATAAATGTATAATTATTACTTTTTCTCGCTAAAATTACTCAAATAATTTGAATGACATTTTGGCACATATTTGTATTATAAACTTGCATGTACACATAATATTGCATCGGAGTCGTACATACATACATACATACATACATACATACAATACGAACAGTCGGAGCTTTATGACGACTGCCTACGTCCACAAACATCCACATAAAGGTTGTGCAGATGTCTGGAGGTGCCTTCCTTTCCTACATCACACGCTTTTCCGACCGCGCCGGTACAACGCGGCTATACAAATTATAATGCAACGCGTTACTGCATGTTACTAATGCTGGACGTTAGTGTGGGTCACTTCTGTTATGTAACATGCGTTGTACACAGCTGCGTGTGTGTGTGTGTGTGTGTGTGTGTGTGTGACGACGAGGCAGTTAAAGTTTATTGAGCGTTAAATTAGATGGCGCATCACACGAGGGCGTAAAAGATGGCACCAATTAAGAGCTTGATAACTTATTAACGGATTTAAATGAGAGACCCACATATTATGCGGAGGCTCCTTAATTATAAACACCAATTAAGAATTTCACAAATGATGCATCTATTTATTTATAATGATGACAATCATCTTGCGCAGTTTTACGACACACGCATAAGTTTTTTAAAGTTAAGCGACCGGCACAGTTGTGTTGCTCCCCATCTCTAGGAACTGCTAAAAACCACACGAAACTTAAAATCAACGCCGTCACTCCCGCGGTCCACTCCACCGCCCACCACATTCACGTGAGATGCTCAGATGTCCCGCGCGCCGCGGCCCGCTGGTGGCGCGGGCAGTTTCACCTGCAATGCGTGTCCACCTTATATTCAGTTTCATTTTGTCTTCTTTCTTGTTTCAAAAAAAGAAAGACAGAAAATAATCTGTTTTGATCACAGAGCTCACATCACAATGTCTCAGAACTTTCCGCCTGCACCAGACATCTACACTGTACATGTACGACGTCACCAACTGAAGCGGTCTCTCAGCATCTCTCACGTCAGCATATTACGATGCGGATGACCTCAGCTGCAACAATCTTTGACCCATTAGATTTGATCGTTTGGAGAGAAAATAAATATATTTTATAATTATTGTCTAAAATAGGGACATGTGTAGTGGTAT
>LUGF01047362.1:228391-243176 GCA_001625245.1 Calycopis cecrops
CGCCGCCGCCGCCGCCGGTTACACAAGCCGGTGTAGACCGTGGGACACATTGTCTCCGCTCTCCGCTTGCTTACACAACGAGTGTAGCAACGCCTCGTGCTCTTCTTTTTTGTGTAGTCAAGAGGGCAAACGAGCAGTCGGAGCCATATACATACATACATACGTGGCCCCTGTCCCCCCTTGTACCCTCCACGGGCCAATAAAAACTCAAACACCACACGAAAGGCGACTGTATAGCTGCATAGTTTGTATAAACTCGCACCACCATGGTGGTATGGTGGTATCACTACCAGGAGGAAAACACGCGCTGCATTTAAAGCGATTAGAGTCAAGAGTGTTGCCAAAGTTTATGTTACGTGTTACGCAAGGGCGATGGAATATGGATTACAATCTGCAATAAAACTTCGGACAATTACCTTACTGCTTCAGAAGGAGGGCAATGGTTTTGGCTGCGCATGTAATGTGTGTAATGGACGTCTCTACAGACTACATCCCCGCCGCGCGCCGCAGCCGGAACAGTCTAGACGAGCTCTTCACGTTCGAGATGTTGTTGGATGCGTTTTGTCACCGCGAGGGCCGCTAGGTACATTAGCATCTACGTGTCGTGTTCGCCTTCCCTTCTCTACCCCCCAACGGGCCATTTGCATTCTTAGGTAATATTTATTGACCTTCACTTAGCCTGTCCCACGTGTGGGATGGTATTCTGACAAACCCACGCGACACGACAACAGAATCACTTGTTCACTCGGGATGTACGTGAGCGAGAGCTACTTACCCGGTGGTGAGGTCCGGGCTCACTGTACCTACGACTGTGTGAGCGAGAGCTACTTACCCGGTGGTGAGGCCCGGGCTCACTGTACCTACGACTGTGTGAGCGAGTCATTGACCTCGTAGCCTTTCCTGCACTTTGTTCGTGATGGCTAATTGCATAAATTGCGACACCCCATCTCAGTAGCGCCGCGCGCGGGGCTGCACGCCTTGCGACATGCTACATGCGCTAGTACAGAGGCCTGGTTTTACCCGCGTACTACAGTATACAGACAGTTATAATAATATAAAACAATCACAGGTACGTTTAAACATTTAGAGAAAAGAGGACTAGCATTAGTGCAGAAAATAACTGACACCGCACTTCTTTTAAAAATGTATGAGCAGCAAATGTGTTTTTTTTGTGTATATTATAAAATGTCTATTACATTTTATTATGTACAAATTGTATAACTGTGTAATATGCATGCAGTCGGGATAAATTGTTGTCAAGTGTACTGGAAAGAAAAAAATATTGATCACGAAATACATTCCATCCATGTATTTACATTGTTGATGTAAATTGTAAAGTATAGAGTGGCCACGTCACTCACTAGACTTGTTCCACTCCTGAATGTTGTTTATTTTTGTGCTTTTTTATAATTAAACTAGCTACGCCCCTTGGCGTGACCCGCCTAAAATACGACTTTAAGAGAATACCGGCCTAACATATACTTGTCAATCTATAAATTAGGTACAAATAATAATAATAAATTAGTATTACTTAATTTTTTATTTTTTTTTAAACAAAAAAACTTCATTAGAATCGGTGAAACCATTTCGGGAGAGTTCACTTTACATTTTTTCATATCTTCAGGGTTTTACAATGTTTAAACTTTTGTAAACACTCATAAATGCTGTTAAATTATATTTGAAATTCATAATTCATATTCATATAATATAATAGACTTAAGTATTACATTTACTACTTGAAGTACATATAATAGACATATTACTTATACAGACTATATATACACATTATAATTAATAGTAATTATTTCATCACATATCATCACACACATCACATACTTTAAATCATTATATTATTCCATAATATATTATATAGTCTGTTACTGATAATGTCTGTAAGCGACCACTCTTACAATATTTAATTCATACCTTACTATTTTAAATCCATATTCTTCTATAAGGGACTAACTTAGCAGTATTATTCACCTAACTTTCAAATTTGAACTAATCTTCTGCCCATATGACCTTTTTTCAAATACTAAATTTTAAGAGCCACCTATTATAATATATATATACCTATATACCAAAGTCAACTTTGTTCGTTCCAGTAGTTGAGGCTGCGTGTTTATACATGGACCAACCAGTCAAGTCTTGTAACGTCCTGTAGGTATCATAGAACTGAAGTATATCTTCTGTAGAACCTTTTTGGATCCCAAACCAAATCTCATCGCTCGATCCAATCAATCAGCAATCATCAATCCAATAAAAAGAAGCCACAGCGTAAGTTCCGGTCCAAAAAAGGTTCATCTAATTGACTACCGACGCCCTTAGAAATCCGGTATCCGATTAATCCGATTATCCGATGATACAGCGGGCTAGTTAGCGTAGCTCTAGTGAAGGCGGAGAAACGACGTTTGAGAAGCGACTTTGACCCGCGCGGCGCGTCGCGGTTGCGCAAGCGAGCTGTCCTCGGCCGCACGCGACCGCAATATAACCATATACATTATGTACTGCATACACACATACATACACATGCTTCTTCTACATGACTCTATGAACGTATGTTGTATTTACAATATAGTATCTGCGCCCCTCGATGTCACCCGCCTAAAATCATCAGCTCTAGCGCATGTGTCTATGATAAGTGAATCATCATGTTTCATTGCCTACAACTTTGCTAGTGCTACGAGGGATTTTCTCTCCAGATTAGTAAAGTTTGCATCAATCACAATCGGATCAGCCGCGTACACGTGAGACAAACGAACAGACAGACCGATACAAATTATAAAAACTGTTGGTACGTGTCAACATTTATTTGTCATTTGCTGCACTGAATATAACAACATGTTGTGCGACGGATGGTACACAGAGTGACATATCAGCAGATCCGGATAAGTTTAGGTTCACATGAGTCAAGTTCACAAAATCCTTTATCAACATTTAGCGGCCAGGAAGCTGTTATGTCCGGTGAATTTGACCGAAGTCCAGAAACTGAGTCGTGTTGAGATTTCTCAAGCTTCAGACATGGAAGGCTTACATGCCATGTTGATCTGGAACGCAGCGGGGGATTTCCCCGAAAATAAAAGAAAAACTTCAAGGAAAATGTTTTATGGATGTCGAGGAAGGCTGCGTTTCACAAGGACTTCACTAAGAACACCAAGCTCGAGTAGACGAGGTGCTTCACTCAGTGGCTCCATTGGACACTGATGTGACTGTACACTATTTTGAAAATATTTAATTAAATAATAACTTACTGTCGATCGAATTTTGAATTTCTTCTTCTTAACTTTTAGTTTCACCTACGAGAGCTTGAACTTATTGTCTGTCTATCAACATGCGGTCGAAACTTGGAATTACCCGACCGATCAAGCTGATATGGAGATAGATTTTATGTTTCAGAATTTTGATTCTATATCACAGCTTCATCGTCATGTATGATCGCATCTTGCCAATGGTTGTTAAACAATAGATACAAATGCCAACATACTAGGGTGAATCAAAAAGTTTTTAGAAAATTATATGTATTTTTTACCTTTTTGGAGGCAGTTCGATATTTTTTTTAAAGATTGACAATTACATATTATTTATCCAGACTTTCAATTGTTTTTGACAGATCGTTCGCAAAATATTAATTTTATTGTTGAGAGTTCTGATAAAAAATGAAACTATGGAGAAAAAGGAGTTACGCGCGGTAATAAAGTAGAATAAAGTAATAAAGTAGTTCCTGAAAAATGTTTCTACGAAAGAGATTTTTTCGGACATTCAACAGACATAAGGGAATGATGCTTTACTCTATTCCACTGTGGCTTATTGGGTTGCTGAATTTAAAAGAGGTAGGTCGAGCTGTAAAGATGAGCCGCGTTTTGGACGACCTTCAACCTCCATCACCGAAGAAAATGCCAAAAAAGTGGAAAAATTGGTTTTACACGACAGAAGAATTACAATAAAACATTAAGCTAAGATCCTTAAGATATCGTTTGGTAGCACTCAGTCAATTTTAACCGATTCACTGGGGTTCAAAAAAGTGTCAGCAAGATGGGTGCCACGTATGTTAACCGAAGAAAACAAAAATCGACGTTTGGATATTTCTAAGCGTAATCTCGTTCGTAATGTTCCAACAAGTGTCAGATCAATTTTGCCGTCGTGTTGTAACCATGGACGAAACATGGGTCCACCATTTCGACCCGGACACGAAAAGACAAAGCATTTCTTGGAAACGACCATCCTCACCCCCCCAAGAAATTTCGAGTTTCTCCTTCCGCTGGCAAAGTTATGGCCTTGGTATTCTGGGATAGTGAAGGAATTCTTTTTATTGATTACTTGTCAAAAGGGCAAACGATAACTGGATCCTATTATGCAAACTTAATCTGAAATCACGTGAAGCGATTAAAGAAAAATGTCGTGGGAAAAATTGTCATTGGGCGTGTTGTTTCTCCAGGATAACGCTCCACCTCATCGTTCGGAAGTTGCGCTCACCGCAACCCGCAGTGCTGGCTTCGAAGTCATTGATCACCCACCATATTCTCCTGACTTAGCCCCGAGTGATTTTCACTTATTTCCAAAATTAAAGGAGCATATTCGTGGAACTAAATTTGACGATGATGACGGACGGTTGTGACTGCCGTAGAGGAGTTTTTTATCAGTTGAGAAAATGATTTTTTTGCGGAAGGAATAAGAAAGTTGGAGATGCGGTATTCTAAGTGTATTAGATTAGAAGGAGATTACGTAGAAAAATAAAATATTTTTATTTAAAATTTTTATTTTTTTTGTATTCATTCTAAGTACTTTTTGATTAACCCTCGTAGGTACTAAGTTCTTGCAAGACCCACTGAGAAAATGAAAACACAATAGCTTGAAATATGCGAGTTTTGTATATTGAACGTAGACTCCATTTCGAGTAATTAGTTAATAGTTACTGAGAAGTAAAGAAGTAAGAGGTTAAACTCCTAATAGGTAGGTATGTTTCTAATTAATTATTTAGTAGATTGTTATCATTTTTGCATACACGTAGAATACACAAATTCCATTGAATATCTATTATGATATGAATAATCATGGTTATAGTCGAAAAATAAGTAATTGAAGGAAAAACGAGTTCGATGACGGCGACTTTGCATTAATAAACGTGGAATTATTAATTTTAAATTTATACTTTGTATCCTGATATATTTCTAAATTAATGAAATTTTTCCCATTTGCCAGAATTCTATGTGTCCTCAGAAATAGTGAAAGCGACAAAAGACAAAGACATAGTAGAAAACATGTCGGTAACATAAGATTGATGAAGTTATCTTGTACGGAAACTCATTCAACACACAAACTCAAACATTCATCACTCATGTGCGTTCTCTGCTGTAACTTAACTTCACGTAAGCGCGCACTGCTCCTGTGTGGTCGGCCGGCAGCTCCACACCTGACTCTGGTTATGTGATCGCGACTGATCAAGCGTGTGTGTACACAGGGTGTGCTCCAATGTTCTGTAACTCGCTCGCTGTCCGCGAGTGTCAGGTCTCTTGCTGTTGCACCTGTGGTGGGCGTCGAACTGTGTCATTAACAGTCGCAGACGCAGTCTTCATGAATCTCAAACATACGTCTGGTTTCTGACTACAAAACCAGTCAAAGATAGAATAGCAATTATTATTAATCCTCCTTGATTCTTGCCTCTATATCACGTGGAATAAGAGGAACAGTCACGAGTCACTTGTGTAAGTGTCTCAGTCACGAACACAATTTGTTTCGGCTACAACTTTAACAACAAACATTTTTTTTATTTCTTTTAATCAGAACGTGAGACGAGTCGCGGCGACACGCAGGAACATAATTCACATTTAACAAAGTAACAGGCAGCATCCTTTTAACATTGTCTCAGTGGTATGGTTAGTAGTAAGTGCTATCGCGGGGCTTGTAGTGGTGTTGTGGTGATGTGGTATTGTGGTGATGTGGTGTTGTGGTTATGTGGTGTTGTGGTGTTGTGGTGCATGGTACTAGTAGTGTAGTGACCGGCTGTGTCTGTGCAGGACGCGGGCGAGGGAGAGCAAGCCCGCGAGAAGCGTAAGTTCGAAGGAGTGACGCAGGCCAAGTACGGAGTCAAGAACGCGATCCTCGGCTTCGTGTTCGGAGTGAGTATCATCATCAGCACCCTCCAGCCGGCGGCGTGACGGCGGCGTGGCGGCGGCGTGGCAGGCCGACATCCCGCCCGGTAGACCATAACTGTCGGTAGTTCAGAGAAAGAAAGAAAACTATTTTGTAGATAACAGTAACAATTATCACGGTTACGATAACATAAATTGAAATTTGTTCTACCTATTATATTGAATCTGCGAGCAAACAGCTGTAGAGGTTAGGGCCGGGACGGTCTTGCCACGTCCAGTCGCGCCGCCGTCGGCTCCCACGCCGATCTCTAACGCGCCCGTTTGTTCCTAGAAAATAAACTCGCTGATCGACTCCAAGACGAAGTTCATCGACAACCTGGACAAGAAGAACATCGAGCTGAACAAGCAGTACATGATAGTGGCTCCGGCCAGCGGGCTCAGCTCGCTCACCGGCGTGCTCGGCCAGGTCATCGGGCCCAAGCTGCAGCTCATCGGGCCCGCCATCCAGCCCGTGCTGGGGCTGCTGGGAGGCGCCTCCGGGGGCGGCTCCAGCGCAGGTGGGGCGGGAGGCGGCGGCTCGGGGCTCGGCTCCATCCTGTCGCTGGTGACGTCACTGTCCGGCGGCTCGTCCGGCGGCGGCGGCGGGGGAGGGGCCGGCGGGGTGGTCGCCACCATCGACTCCTCTGAGGAGGACGACTCGTGATCGAACTCTTCACCCCGCTGATCTCTATTATGGATAGCTGATGCTGCAGTTCGCCGCTGACACCGCGGTATCTTAAACTTGAACCTACAAGCGATGAGTCAACTTAATTTATGTCGATCCGCCGTTACTCTAAATACTCATTGCTCTGAATTCCTATGCAGGCTTCATGTCATTCATGAATATTTTGTTGAATGTTGTCAGTACGGTGCAGTTGTTCCACAAGTGCCAGCTATCCATAGTACCAGTGACTAGATCCGTAGCCCCGGTCTTCGTCCTGCCTAACAAATTGTACATGAAGTGTGTTTGTCTACCGATACCTGTGAATAGCCGAGGAGAGGCTGGGGCGCCGCCGGTGCCTGTGCCGTGTGTTGTACATGTGCCGAGGCACAGGCGCAGTTGCGCCCGTGTGTAACAGCGCGCAGGTGCAGTTGCGTCTGTGTGTAACAGCGCACAGGTGCAGTTGCGCCCGTGTGTAACAGCGCGCAGGTGCAGTTGCGTCTGTGTGTAACAGCGCACAGGTGCAGTTGTGCCCGTGTGTAACAGCGCGCAGGTGCAGTTGCGTCTGTGTGTAACAGCGCACAGGTGCAGTTGTGCCCGTGTGTAACAGCGCGCAGGTGCAGTTGCGCCTCTGTGTAACAGCACCCCAGGAGCAGTTTCGCCCGTGTGTAACAGCGCACAGGTGCATTGCCTTGTATTTAATGTAAATAGCTATAGGTGAGTGGTGTATTATTAAATATTTTATGTTATACACTCGTGTTTTCTTTAGTTCTGCACCCGTAGTTTCCTGTCGCCGTAGAGGTACCGCACCAGTAGTCTCCAGGAGGCACGAGGTGTGTACACAGTACTCAGTAGTCACTAGTGCATGTTGTGTGTGTGTGTGTGTGTGTGACTCACATTAGACCACTTGAACTATAAATAGTGTATTTAATGAATGTATTTCTTTCGACTGTAAAGGTACAAGTTGGAAGCGGACGAAATGAGGTTGCAGCAGACGACGTGTCGCAGCGACATGACGTCACGACACGTCGTTGCGACACGTCGCTGCGGTCATGAATTGGAACCCGACCGCAGATGGCAACAGCAGATGGAATCCAATTGATAGCTATTTTGTGCTTTATGACAATGAAATAAAATGCATAATTTGTTATAGGAGGGCAAACGAGCAGCCGGAGCCATTTTCATGACTACCGACGCCCACAAACATCCGCATAGAGACTATACTGATCCGCGGTCGGACCACACTGGCGTCTGCCGCTCGACGACGCGTCGCTAGCTTCGTGTCGCTAACTACAGAAGTAATTTCATAGAAACACATAGAAACCAGTAGAGTCGACACGTCGTCTGCTGCAACCTCATGTCCTCCGCTTCCAACTTGTACCTTAATGTTCCTCGGTGGCGCCTGCTGCCGCCCCCGCCCCCGCAGGCAGCACTTGAGTTCGTTGGCGACGCGTCTTTTGGTAACTTCTCTTTTCTCCCCTCATACTTTTGTGCGCAGCAAGTTAGAGTGTGAAATGAATGACAAGTGACGACTATAATTAGTGTTGTGTCTAGTCATGTACAGTTTGTGCCTCAAGTTTTTTACTTGTCCTTGTCTATAACCTTGTAAGTCATATACATGCCATATAAAGATTCGTATTAGATTATAAAAATAATGATATAGCAGAGGAGTGCATTTACGCACTGCCATCGGTTTATTTAGTGAGGTGGGTTCCTGAACCCTTGCTAGAGCGGAGTCGCGCTGTGCCAGCCGCAGCAGCGGCGTGAGCCCCGGGGCAGACCTGGACCGGCGGCGGCTGCGCAGGCGACTGGCCCGGGTGTCGACGGGAGCTGTCTGTAGACCACCAGGTCCCCTTTAGCTTCTTTATTAAATTAGATAAAGTCAGGTGACTGAATTCCCTTGACAACAAGAAACGCTTATTTTGTATATTATATATATTATAACTATAAACTGTTTTGTACATTCAAGTGTTACCTCAATATGTTCGCGCAACAGTTGGTGGCTCAGAACTAATTAGCCAGCTACATCCGCAACTCAATGATAATCTTAAGATTGTGAATATAGAAATAAAATTATGTAAATTTATATTTATACTTGATTTGTAATTTATAGTGGAAACTATTAGCTTTAATGTAGGACAAGGCCCTTGGGCCCTGTGTTCATCATCATCACCTCGCACCTGTAAGCCGCGTACAACATTCATTGTGAAACGTACACTACACACATACATACCTACATAATACATGAATAAAAAATGAATTAACGTAGATGTATTACAAGATACTTGTGATTGTCTGTGACCTAGACCAGCTTGACGGATTTTGGACATGATTTTTTTTAGTAAATTTGGTTATACTGAGAACTGTAAAGTATAATTGAACTTTTTGTCCTGATATTGCCACAGACGTATTACTTTAGCGGTTGTCGTCCGAAGAGCAACTAATAATAAAACACAAAATGTTTACAGTCGCAAGTTGTTTTGCATTTGTGATATTGATGCGTCGAGTCTCCTCACGTCTCCCGGGTCTGACGTACATGCTCCGTCAAAGTCGAAACCATATTTTACGTTTTTCAGACTTTGTCTGTACAGTGTTCGGACTTTCAGTCAAACGTTGAACAATCAAACTCCGCAGTCCTCAATTTAATGTCATCAAATCCTGGCTTCATCAGGAGGACCGCACGTTTAATCATTGGACATGTGCAGTGTGCGGTGCGGTGCGCACGTGTGTGATGATCATTGACGGCCGGCCGGCGCAGGGGTAGGTACAGAACTGAACGTTGTAACACATTATTTCAGTCAAAACGTGATCGACAGAGCTTCCATGTTTGACTGTAACAATTATGAATATCAAAGTCACTCGTAAAGGACATGTAAGTTGATTGGGATAATTTTATGAAAAGTATTTAATTAATTACACGTTATTATTGTTAATTTCACCAAATTTGCCAAGAATTGTTTAATCTTATTAAGTAGTACCTAGTGGTAGTGGGGAAGTGGTATAGTTGGGGTGGTTGTTAGTTAGCTAGGAGTAAGGAGGGTTCTCAAACAAATGAATCAAAGGCCGGTGAATGTTGTTGTTACGCGGTGTTTTTGTTCACATGGAACCCCGTACACGAGTGTTCCGGCGCCGAGCCTGTTCCCGGCGCGGCGGCCGGGGCCTGCGCGGCTCCACGTGTACATAATATTAACTAAGTATCCGCCATGTGTTTTATTATATGTATACACATTATGTTACAATAGATGTCCAATTTGTTATTGTACTTTATGTATTAGAGAAAAATATTTAAAAGAAGTACTATACTTACTTATTGCATATTATAATATTATAACTTATTTATTTTTTATTTATTATTCTGTTCTTTAATTGGGATGTTCGGTCAGATATAAAACATCATTATTATTTATTTTAATTTTTTAAACAGTCCATCAGTTATCAAAAAATGAAAGCATTTGGATTGAACACTTCAAAGTATTTATTATAATAGATCAGATTAAGAAACAATAAGAATTATTGTTTCTTAATCTGATCTATACAAATCGCGTGTTCTGACTAGTGACTCCCCGCACCCGCAGACTTCTATCTCCGAAAACTTTCTCTTTATTTATGTATATAAGAGGAAAGAAAATAATTTTGAGTAATATATTATGCACCCACACACAGCGACCCGCAGACTCGCACCTGCATTTGACCCCCAGCTGAGCTGCAGCAGTAAGGGAAGACGAGCGCCCATACCAGATAAATGACAGTGAAACACCAATTTCATATCAATTATTTTCTATAAAATTTTAAAATTCCATGTGTTTTGAAGCCCTTGCTTTGTAAAGTACCTATTTCATTACGCCTTATACAATGTAGTATGCCCATATGGAAGATATAAGGTACAAGAAATATTTAACTTATTTGATCAAATTAATTAAATAGTTAAATATTGAAATATTTAACTATTAAATTTTTATAGATGGAGAAAGACCTCTTGCGTACATGAAACTGCCATAACACTCAGTGTTATTTCTTGCGGTTTGTCAATTTTCCTGCGTGCGTCTGGTGACGTACTAGGCGAGTGATTAGAGAGAGAGAGAGAGAGAAAACCTCTGCCACAACTGTTTCATCAGGTTTTCTCTTAAATGTTTATGGCGTTTTATGAATATATTTTTACTGTTATTATTGACTCTTATCTAATAATTAATTAGCTTGAAACATTCAATTTACAAATATTTCATTAAAATAAAACAAGTTATTCACCGCACAGTTATTCAGTCTCATGTATATACATGAGTCTCAATAACCGTGCTTCACAAGTTACAAGACGTGCCCTCCCTGATCCAATAACTAAACCGAATCTGAACCGACCAGAGGTTATGGCAATACACAGTTTTAAACTACGTTATATCTTACCCCCAAAAATATATACAATTTATTTTATGTAAGGCGAACGGCGCCGATACAGGTCGTAAAGTTTTTCGTATGAAAACGATTTGTGTATTTTTTTCTCTTGGGTTGATTTTTACTGAACTAGGTACTAGTTGCTAGGGTTAGTAAGAAGCGTAGGTACATTGACGATAATTGCGCGAGGACGCCGATGCAAATACATTTACTGATCATTTTGAGGATGTTGTTTAATATTCTTTTTATTTAACGTTTGTTATTTGTTGTGTGTATAATATCTCTAGACGTGTTCTTAGATGTCGACTTGCGTATACAGGAAGAAGAACCTTATATTGTATGAAATTCAATTTCTGCAATCATAGTTTACGTATATGAAGCCTACATAGGTAATTATTTAAATATTTTCATAATTACTATACATATACGATTATTATATTTATGTGTATTGTTAATATCAATTGTAATTATTGTTTTTAATAGTCGTTTAATACAATGTCATACTTGTGTATATCTAATACAAACTTATAAATAACTTTGCTTTCATCTAAATATAAATATGCTTCATTAAGCCTGACCAGGTAAATAAGCATGTAAATAAAATTAATTTATAAGTACCATGACTAATTTAAATAAAAGAAAGGTATTTCAATATGTATAAATAACGTTATTTTAAAAAGTTATAATTATAATAGCAGTTAGTTAATTACAAGGATAAATAAACATACAAATGGCGTTCGTGCTTACACAACAAGTCCGGAGTTACTGGAGCAGGCAGCAGCGGGTAGTGTACTAGTGTGCGGACGCTCGCTCACTCACACGTGCACGCCAGCTCCGACGTGTGATCGGACCACTGTTGGACATTCTTCTCCATCACAAACGCCAATTCAACTAACAATAGTGACGTGCTTACATCTTCATCATGCATCACACATATTTACCATCATTATTTAATTAATAGAAATTAAAAGATAATTATACTAAAGCAACCCACAACTACAGCGATAAGTAAAAGATAAGCAAATTAATAAATAAAATTGTATTTTTTTTAAGTGTAAAAAATTACAATTTTGTCATTTTATATTAAATATCAACTTATAAAATATGATAACAAATCCAGTCAAATAAACACTTATTTGAAAACTTTATTATTAAAACGACATTTAACAAAAATAATATAAACTCATTACATACAACACGCAAGTTAAACAATCACCACCTTGAAATTTAACTGTATATCGAGACGTGAAGTAATACATTACATGTGTGCGTGTCTGACTGTGTACTGACGCATGTGTGCGTGCGTGTCCGACTGTATACTGACGTACGTGTGTGTGCGGTGCAGAGTGGCACTACGTCGCCGCACCCGAGGCGCACTACGGGCGGCACGCCGCGGCCGGACACGCACAGAACATTCAACTTGCAGGACACTCCGACGGACCAGCGCACTACCAGCAAGAACAGTTCGTCGAACTCACGCGTCACGCCACCCCAGGACCGGCGCTCTATCGGGCAGGACCGCCCGTCGAACACACGCACGGACCTGAGAGGTTCATCGAGCACACGCATCTCCTTACTCCCGGACCAGAACCAGTCTCCCCAGGACCCGAGGTCCAAGGCTACGGATACCGCGTACCGGTCCCGCAGTGGGAGCTCGGGTACCAGGGCCCTAGCGGCGGCGAGGAGGTCGGACGCGCGCGTGTCGCGGCAGACGTCGCCGCGCCCGGACGACGACATCCCCGTGTTCGACCGCAACAAGGTCAGCCTCAACATCCCGGGCAGCCTGTTCGGGCCCTCCGTCTCGCTGCTCATCCGCACCACTAAGATCATCGGAGACGTCGTTCAGGTGACTATATTTTATAGTTAGTATTAATTATTAAAAAAAATAGATTCAAGAACTGAAAAAATGTAATCATTCTTTGTACGTTGTTGGAAATAAATGATTTTGAATTTTATAAACTTCTATCACAAATTGTTTCGGATTAAGTGTATGCAGTTATAATAAATATAGGTATATTTACTATAACTGCATACACTTAATCCGAAACAATTTTTTTCAATAGCGAAAAAATGTAATCATTCTTTGTACGTTGTTGAAAATATATGGAAATTTTTGAATTGAATTGAATTGAAATATCCTTTATTGCGCACAAAATAAAAATATCATAACAATACAGTAACAATTAAATACAAAAATGATTCCCCTTTTTCCCGTTTTTGTTCGTTTTTCTAAATATTTCTGAAACTATACTCTGTCCATTTGTTTATTTTCTTTTTGACACATTAAGAAATTTCGGTATATATTTACTTTTATCTAATTTTTGCGTCCATTCCTTGATAAGATCGATATTTTCTTGTGAAAAAATGTCCATTGAAACAATAGCCTTTTCATAATCATATTCTAATTCAAACGACATGTTTAAATTATTTACTTCAATTTGTAAATTTCGTAAATATTGCGTTTATTTATTTAAACAATCACGCACATTCCTCACAGTGACAAATTGACTAAATATAATACATACTTGCAGGTAATATTGAATGTAGAGTATCAGTGCCCTAATGAATCTCTCAGTGGGGGGAACGTGGAGCATTCGTATAAGCCTCGAGGTCAGAAGAGACACCGGCGCCGTGTAAATGGCGATGTCTTTAACATCCTAAAACAAAACGTTCTTTACATTATTATTAATACGTACGCACATCTACAGGAAACGACTTTACATATAAAAAAAATTATCATTATTTGAATCATACGCATATTCCCTATTACTTAGATAATGCCCATCTATCACTTAGCTCGTTAAATTATCGTTTGCTTTTATTTACGTAGCCACAATAAAACTAAGGAGGTATAAAGCAAGCCCATAATATTAAAAGTGCATTACGCACTTCTTTACTTAGCTGAGCAGGTGTTTTGTAAAAAAGCTTGCTATAAGCAGGACACATAAATTGTATTATAATGCCACTGGTTCGATAATACCGAGTAATTTTATGGATATTCTATTTTTCGATAAAAAGTCGACTCTTTACAGTATCAACTACTACTTTAATCGAAACTAAGTACATCAAAAAATTAAATATTTTTGAACGGATAATTTAGTTATAACGATTAATTATCTGAGAGTTTTCTTTAATAATTATATGTGAAATTAATAAAAATATGTGCTAATGAAGGAACATGAGAAATAAAACAAATGGTTGTAATATGGGCCTCCAATTGCACAGAAGTTTCATTTTTGACGTGCTTGTAGACGTTATGGATCATTTCTTTTTCAGTAACAGTTAAAGCTTTTCGTGGACGTTTTTTTCTTGGGGACAAGAATATGTCCGCGTCTTTTTGTGATGTACTTGGCTGAGGATCCATTTTGAAAAAAGAAACACTCAAAGTTCACAAAACGTAACAACAAACACGACGTAAATAAACTTTAACAAAAACTCAACAAAACAACAAAATATCGGAATGTCACAAGATGACATTTTGCTTAAAGAAGAGTTTCCGCAGGTTTTATAAATTATGAATCTTTAATTTTAAAATTTGAGGTAAATACTTATCAGAATTGAAAACAAAAAATTGCATAAGTTCCTTGACAGTGGCGGCTCAAAACCAAAA
>LUGF01047362.1:251196-276704 GCA_001625245.1 Calycopis cecrops
ATAATAACCCGGTGAAACAAACCGTGATCGCCTTTCAAAATTAAACATTGAGTGTAGCGACCGCGAGCAGACGCGTCGGGGCGACACCGCTGGTAGATGTGAGGCAGGCGCTGCAGCAGGTGGGGTTGGTGGTGTTGGTGGTGTTGGTGGTGTTGGTGGTGTTGGTGGTGGTGCACCGCCGGGTACATCTCTCTCTACCTCGTGTAAACACTTGCAGAGATAAATAAGACATTTGTATGATTTCCGCTATTTGTTATTTCATTCAATATTTGGTAATTTATTTATTTTGAAAGGAGTCGTCTCGCACAATTTGGACAAGAAAAATTGAGCGAGATGTCTCTTAAGCCTTCAAGTGATTACACGAACTCCCATCAAGAAGTGACGTTAGGATATTATAGTACGTACCGCGTCCGGTACGCTGGGACGTTAGCATATTATAGTACGTACCGCGTCCGGTACGCTGGGACGTTAGCATATTATAGTACGTATCGCGTCCGGTACGCTGGGACGTTAGCATATTATAGTACGTACCGCGTCCGGTACGCTGGGACGTTAGCATATTATAGTATGTACCGCGTCCGGTACGCTGGACGTCCGCCCACTACACAAGGCCGGCCGCCGGGAGCCGCTGGACGCAAGCTGCATCGAATCGGTTACTCTGGCAATCTGTGTGGGAGAGGTAAGCTGAGCACTGGCGTCCTACTGCTACAAGGGAGACGGGCATCAATGTGTATCTCAATAATATATGCAGGTATATATATGCTTATATAAATATTATTTGACTTATGAGCGAGTAAAAAGTGGCACCAAACGGTTCTTGTAACATGATTCTGCTCGCTAGTTCTGATGGCTTGAAATTGGGTTGAACGCCACCGCATTTCTATACAAGGATTAATATATAAGATTAATACAACAATAGCTCACCACACGTCACCGACAGAGTGACCAGATCACCACACGTCACCGACAGAGTGACCAAATCACCACACGTCACCGACAGAGTGACCAGATCACCACACGTCACCGACAGAGTGACCAGATCACCACACGCCACCGACAGAGTGACCAGATCACCACACGTCACCGACAGAGTGACTAGATCACCACACGTCACCGACAGAGTGACCAGATCACCACACGTCACCGACAGAGTGACCAGATCACCACACGTCACCTAAACAACAGGCCACATCCTCACAACTGCTCTTGTTATGGTGTTACGGCCTATTCACTAACACGAGATATTATGCTGGCGACGAAACGTCGTTTATTGATATGACGGCAACCAACAAACATGTAGTAGTTGTGAGTCAGAGGCGCGCGCTGGGAGTAGTGAAGTGCGAGATAAGTGATAACACTCGGGCGGCATCGTCCGCGCGCGACTCGCGGGTCAGGGATGTGAGTATCTAGCGTAGCGTGAACTCGCGTCTACTGTTTATCGTCAGTAACTCAGTAGTAAAATTGTTCATGACACCGGGGCTCGATCGACAGTAAATACCGAATATGAAGGCTGTGCTTCAAAATAATTCAGACTTTTGTGTTGTGCTTTCTATTGTTTTTTGGTTGTGTGTGTTTAATATATGTGAATTCACTACAAACGTGCACGCCATAGAAAAAGGAAGTGATAAGTCCTACTACCGCACTGCTGGTCAGGAGCCCGACACGAGGTACATGTTGCGACTGCCGCCGAACAGACCGACTATTCCATTTTTTTCGTCGGAGGAAGGGAAAAGTTTATTCGTCAATAACAAGTGTAAATACACAAATTGCTTTATAACGGACAAAAAAGAATATTTTTCTGGTGAACCCGGCCGAGATTTTGATGCAGTCGTGTTTAACGGCCGCAGGTTGAAACATTTGATGCCAAATGATATGCCCAGGAAAAGGCTACCTTATCAAAAGTACATATTTGCTATGTTGGAATCTCCTAGTAATGAACCAATGAAGAACATACATCTAGACAGTTTTTTTAACTGGACGTGGACTTACAAGACGAGCTCCGATATCCGTTGGGGATATTTCACTATTTATGATTTAAATGGAACTGTAGTTGGCCCAAAAGCTGAGATGCACTGGATAAAACACTTGGAGCCAATCAACGATGCATTAAAATACAAATTATCCCGCAAAACTAAGGCAGCAGCATGGTTTGTGTCAAACTGTCACTCTAAAAATGGGAGAGAGAAATTTGGTCACGATCTGCAGTATGAACTGAAAAGGTATGGCTTGAGAGCCGACATATATGGGAGATGCGGGAGTATGACGTGTCCGAGAAGCAACAAACAGATTTGTGATCAAAAGGTAGAAGACGAATATTATTTTTATTTGGCGTTCGAGAACTCCTTCGCTGAAGATTACGTGACGGAGAAATTGCTTACTGCACTCCATAATTACGCAGTACCTGTTGTATTTGGTGGAGCCGATTATTCGAGGTAAGAAAAACTAGGAATATTCTTAACGTACTATATTTAATACTTTCTAACACAGTTATTGCAAAACCGCCGATAGCTAGTTCAATTCCTACCCTAAAAGCTTGGATGACTTGATCGCAAAACTAAATAATTGGTTGAGTTTTTTTTCATAGGCGGCAAAAGCTGGTGGTTATAGATTATTGCCGTTCATGTACATTCGCAGAACTAGGCGTCTTGCAAACGCGTTGCCAGCCTTTGAGAAATTACTATGCTCTTATTTTTAAAGAACACTAAGTAATATTGGATTGAAAATATACAAGGTTGAGCAAGGCGAGGGGCATTAAATGAAACCATATATTTTGTGTACAATTTCCAGACTACACAACAAAAAAGTCAGATCAATCGGAGCAATAGTTTAGCCACAGGAATTTTTTAAAAGTTTTTTCTCCCTTCGTACACGCTATACGCAAGCTGATTAAATTTTTTCGCTATTTAACTTTTTTGAAAAAAGTATTTTCGTCTATTCGTTGTAAACTTTTTTTTTAATACTTTTGGATTAACTGTAGGCACTTATAGCATATGTGGTTTACTTTAATGCATCTCGCTTTTATCAACCTTGTATGTGTGTGCAGTCCTTTAAAAATACATTAAGTATACGTTAAAAGACCAAGGGATCGAGCTGCCTCGAAAAAACAAGGTACTACTTTGAATACGATATAATGGATCGAGCTTATATTGCAGAGGAGGGGTGGGTCCTTGCCGAAAGGTGGGAACAGTAATAATAATGATAATGTCGTTCTAGCCGATTTCGGCCACGGCGCGCGGCGGCCGTCTATATAGACGAGCCATCTGCGCAGGTGCCAGAGTAGACCAGTGCACAAGTGTGAGCGCAAACCCAAGTGCACTCTCTATTCCCTTATTCGCATATTCCTATGGGAGGGTAGTCCGACACGACCGGAGAGAAATCAGGTGCAGAACCGACGGCTTAACGTGCTCTCCGAGGCACTGTAACGCCGCCAACTTCCTGACTCCGGACTGTTATATCACGATGGTGGCAAAAAAAGCATACGGCCCACCTGATGGTACGTGGTTACCGTAGCCTATGGACGCTTGCAACACCAGGGGCATCATACATCATCCTGACTCCGGACTGTTATTAGAAACTGAAAAATCCCAATAACCTGTTTTTGTTCGACTGGATTCGATCCCGGGACCTTACGTCTCTAGTGGAACACGCTTACCACTAGACCACGAGTGAGAATTGTACTCCATATGCGGTCAACCCTGTGCCTTGTTAAAGTTACAATCGTAAAGTATTGGTTTACCCTACTAAGCTTTTCTAATGACCGCGATGTGTTTCGATACTAGCTGGACTTTAGGGAAGTGTTTTAAAAGCAAGACGCCTTATGAGGTTTAATTTGGGTTAAATTATTAAGCCCAAATTCGAGACTTTGACCTCGACTGAACACAAGTTTGTTCCGATACTCGATGACGTGTTCTCGGTAAATATTGGCGCGGCGAGTGTACATAAACATCTCCAGTGATGTCATTCACGTAACAATAGAGGCAAGTTTAAAGCATGCCATTGATATTCAGTAAAAACAGCGCAGGAGATAAAATGCTTAGGGAATATTGGTATATTGACAAATTTGAGGCTGGAGCGTGCTCCGTGGGCCAAGACCTGCCTCCGTCCGTCGGTGGGTTCAGTACGTTAGAAGTTCACAGGCCAAACGTCCCTGGCGGGAGCTACCGGCGGCAGCCTTAATTATTTGGTGGTCCTCAAAGTCACAGAGCTTCTGCGACGAGACGTATGGACGTCCACGGAAAGAAGTATTTTATGCAGGGCGCTTAGCCAGAACGTAACCACATTTCGGAATAGTTGATGGTGGAGGTTCGATCGTCCAGAAAGGAGTTTGTCGCAAAAAAGAGCCGAGGAGATTCACTTTGTGTTTTGTGGCACGTGGGCCATGCACACGTGGAAGAAAGGACCTGGACCTGGCGTACTACTCCTTTTCATGTGTGCTAATTTTTGATCGCTGTCGCGTGACGTCATCGCCGCCGCATACGCCCGGTAACCGATTCGTTAATCCTACTAATATTATAAATGCGAAAGTTATTCATAATCATAATCATAATCATTCATAATCGTAATCATTTATTTGCCATAAAAGTTGTACAGTGGGTGTTGGTTTATAAAATATTGTAGCTAAGACTTTTAACTAAGATAGTATGCAAACATTATTTACACAACATTAAGTAGGTTTTTACAATAAAGACATTAAATGATAAAATTAATCTACACACTTGTGATCTACGACATTATCGCCTCCGACAGAATTTGCCATCATAAATTATACCAATGTTTATCAAAAGGGAATACAATTAATGAGTTTTTAATGTCATAGAAGAAATGTCAAGTAATAAAATTATCAAATAAAAAAATACAAATAATTTAAGATGTACAAGAATGTCAAAGTAATTATATAATTATATTAATTATATAATTACTTTGACATTTGAATTGTAAGGATGTTTGTTACTCTTTCACGCAAAAACTACTGCACGGATTTTCATGAAACTTTACAGTAATATACAAGCTTTCATATCAGAATAACATAATAAGTTGAAATTTTGATGTCGGCCGGGATGTCCAGTTTCTATTGGGTATATTGTAACTGGGTCTACCAGGGGACGTATTCATGGAATAAATCTAATCCAATTTAACGCAAAATAAAGTTTGTGCTTTTACTACTACAGTCTACAAGTCATCTTTCCAGTCTCCTCGCATTTCTACCTCAATCGGACGAACTTGTCAGCGCCCGCGCATCCGCTGCAAGTTTAGAGCGTAGATCTGACCACAATTACAAAGAAGAAAGAAAGAAAGAGTCATTTATTTGTGATGTACAAAACATTACCCACATTATAACAAGCTTTCAAGTAATATTTGTTTATAAAAGTTGTCACAAATTGGTCCCAACTCAGCATTTGTGTCATTTTCCATTGGAGCCATTTGGTGAGATCACGAAGCAACAAAAAACAAATACAAGTCACATACATAAACACATACGATACACAAAATTCACGACATCAACAAGTCAATATCTAAGGAGTCAAAGGCCCTTGAATAGTCCAGCAGTGTGAGCGCTGTACAGTGTACGCATTCCCTTATCCTGAGCGCAAAGTATATTGTCAGTTACGTCAGGGAGCGCAGTGACGGTACTATGTTTTTCCTAAATCCGGACTGAGTCTCTGGTAGAATATAATTACTTTCGAGATATTCCATTAATTGCTCACAAACACACTTCTCTAATATTTTAGACAAACACGGCAGTATACTTATAGGCCGGAGATAATTAAGAAGGGCAGGATTTGCATGTTTAGGCAATGGTCTCACTATAGCTACTTCCCAAATATCAGGGTATGTGAATGTAGTGATACATTTATTAATCATATAATGTATGGAGTCTATAATTGTATTAGGGAATATCATTACAAGCATATCCAATGTTATGCCATCACAGCTCTCTGCCTTAGATTTTAGACTGCTTATTAGCTGAATAACCTTGGGCCTTGTATATAGTAACAGTCTCAATGTGAAACACAGCGTCACTAAACCTATGATATTCATAATATGTAAATTGTGACAACATCGCAATGGAGTTACTGGGTATACTTTAAAAATTATAATTATTATGTCAGGATTATTAAAATATGATTGCGGTAATTCCATGTCTGATTTTGGTAAAACTGTGCTTTTAAGATTTTTCCACAAATAATTCGGATTCTGAATGTTGTTATTGATATTGAATTCAAAATATACTATTTTTTCAAAATATAATGCTCGTCTTAATACTGTTTTTTTTTTCATTTTAATAATTACCGCTTTTACCTTTAAGCTCTTGAGTCCCGCAGTATCTGCTGGTTCCATTGGACTGTATTCAAAAGTGAGTTTGCCCTCAAAATCTATAAAAATAGCTATGAATTATTTATTTTTATTTCAACAGATATCTTCCGGAAGGCAGTTATTTAGATGCAAGAAAACTGGGCGCTAGAAAGCTCGCTCAAGAAATGGACGAAATAATTAGAAACAAGACCAAGTACAATGACTTCTTCCGCTGGAGAAACCATTACGTTTATAAAGAGACGACGGTCAACGAAGATATTTGCAGCTTGTGCGCGGCGCTGAACGACGACGAGCGCGTGCGAGAGACCATCGTCTGGAACAACTTCCGAGCTTGGTGGAACGACAACAAACAGAAACAGTGCCGTGTTCATAGACCAAATGCAACAAGAAAACCTAAGAAGATCAAACTAGAGAGCCTCTCTAATGTGCCTCATATATGTTATCCTAACAAAGACACAGAGTACTTCGGGGGTTTTGGCGCCTCCTTCCATTAAAAAAAATATTCTGTAAAAGAAATAGCCCAGTCTCGGCGGACCTGCTTGTTAACTCTAAAAAGTAATGAAATGTAGATGAAGTCGTGCCAAGTCTAATGTTCCTTACTATGATTTCTTAATTATTATAGTTAATGTTGTGCGACTTGGCCGTTGACTTTTACCCACTAACATACAAAGAATGTTGACTCTTAAGGCTTATCCAGTAAATGTTGAGATTCAATACGCGGACAATATAAAGAAATCGCAGTAAGCAACCTTAGACTCGGCACGACTTTGTCTAGATCACATTACTCTTTAGAGATAAACAAGCAGCTCCGCCGAGACTGGGCTAGTTTTTACTAATCATGATGTTCAAGAAATAATTCCATTGCAATAATTCCATATAATAATAAATAAAATCCACTTCAAAATGAGTGCCCACAAGGTATTTTGGTCATCTACTTATGCACACGCACACGCACGGGAAGTACTATTATGAAGATCATGAGTGTCGTAAATGCAAAATTTGATTTCGCTTAACTTCGTAAACGACCTGTAATTATTGCTTACTGTACGACGAATCTGGTCTTATGCAGAGGTTTTCAAATAGGGGCCTAAAAATGCGGCGAAATGGTTCCACTAAAGGATGATACGGCATTGTTTGTTTCGCGCTCGACTAGCCGGCGGACCTGCCGTGGCCGTGGCCCCAGTTCGATAAAATATTCAGTATTTGAAATACTTATTGACTGTATAAAATTGCGGCCTAAAGTCGAAATTACTAATGGTAGTTAAACAGGAGGATTTATGAACATTTATCACAACAACTAACAAGCTACACACGGGCTGACAGTGATTAAACCTAGATAACGGCTCGCCGTACAAGTATACCACCACGATGCGATTGCGATTAGCAAACCTGATGACATAAGGAGAAACAGTGAAGTACGTAACTGTGTGCGTACCTCGTGCGAGTCGTGCGCGTGTAGACGTTGGCGGAGGGTAGCGCCTGAGATAAGTTTAATAGCAATACGTCCAATACTTCCGTAGCTCCGTATGTCGTCGTTCTTTAGTATCATAGACTTAATAAAAAGTAACCAAACCGTGGCCTTTGCATTGACCACTGATTATCAAAAAATGGTTCCCTTGAAACCACGAAGCACAGCTTATTAAGTCTATGTTTAGTATATGTTTATATCAAGTCTATGGTTTATATCCATAGACTTAATAAAAACATTATAAAAAGTATAAGTCTATGGTTTCTATCGAGTGAGATACAGATTAGTCTTCTTGTCCCGGTCGGCAAACTTGTAAAGAAAAATATTAAAACTAAATAACTAAGGTGTTTACCTACTTGCCTCCATCCAATTATATTGCCATTATAGCTTTCCAATTAATTATTAAAGCACCAAGCTCGACAGCTTACATTATTGCACGAACGAGTTGTTTTATTTGCATTACATTCATTACTGCTAAATAAAAATTTACTGTAATGTCACCCCCGGATCATACAATAAGAATTTAAAATTTTATTAAATTTAGTCATCGTGCAGAGAATTTTTTATATACCTAATATTAAAAGTACCGAAAACCCCATTTTATTTTCATTATTATAGATTAGCTCTTAGATGATAATATCTGTTGTATATGTGTATATAGTATCTGTTGTATATGTGTATATGGTATCTGTTGTATATGACGTGTATATAATATCTGTTGTATATGGTATACGGTATACTACGTATCCAGAGTGGAAGTAGGACACTTGTGACACACCATTGACAGATGATGCCTGCCTCGTAACAAATGATGGCCAAACCCCTGTACTGATGATGATACGCTCTCCTTGCTCCCTACGGCTCACCATAAACCACATCCCATGGCAGTAGCCCGTGCGGTAACTACTTACATAATCAGCGATCATTGTCATTCTTCGTGATCCTTGCGTTGTTGTCATTAAATAAGGGGGAAAACAACCGTCAAAGCATATGGGTGACCAGTGCGTACCGATGACGGCCATACATACATGTGGAGTTCACCTGTTACCTCGCCTTCGACAGTTGATAACAATACATTTTGTTAGTAATTAATTAATGTTAAGGTGCTAATGTTAGCTATTCATTGTTATTAAGATTCTTTTATTAAAAATAATCATAATAACAAAGAATTAAATGATAATAAGAAGGCAGCTGCTGATGGCTACAGCGACACGGCACCATACTTAAACAATAATATCGGTAACTACGATGTTAAATATCACTTCTGTTATTGTCGACTTCGCCATTTCGCCATCTCCCGATTTGGGCTGTATTTTGCGTTCATAATAAATTTTATTTTATTTATTTATTTATAACACCCCAGTAGAAAGAAAATGTTTTGAGACAAAAAGATATAACAATATTGAAAACTTCATCAAAATCTGTTTTAAGAAGGATTGTATTATTAGTAAGTATACTTTATTAAAACCACAGTCGAAAAATAGCCACGAGGCTAAGATTCGTTGTTCGGATTCCTGCGAAACAACCGAATTACTTATTGTTACTGTATACTCAAAAACAAAAGTCACCTTAAAATATAAAGTTTTAATAAAATAGGAATACACTGGAGCAGCACTGCAGGGAGTGCATTTGTTCTATAGAGACGGGCTCGTGCGGCGTGCCCTAATGTCAAAGGGACGCGGGAGTTAACTAGCTAAGTTGCACGACGAGCACTCGTCTACAATAAGAGAGGTCATTTAAGTGCGCGTTCTTAGTAGGAGCTATTTGTGGTGCAGTCGCTCAGGGAGCTGCGGCGGCCGGGTGCGGGACCTGAGGGACCCGTCTACTGGGGGGCGGAGGGAGGCGGGCAACAAACAAAAACATAACCATTACGTTTATTTGGTACAAACGTATCTTTGGAAATATTCATAGCAACACCGTCACATAATAAGTGGACGAAGCGACTGTAAAAGTTCTCTCTTGTTCTTGTGTACACTCCACGGGTGTCACAAGCCAACACCTCCAGGGTCACTTATATAACTATTGGGTCAAATGTCCAGCACGTAAACACATCCCACACCGACGGCGTGCACTGAGGTCCAAGAGTCAACACTAAACAATATTTACGTGTCCGCGGCGCCGTCACGTCCGCTGCACTTATACCTTGCTGTAGTTAGTGTCTGACGCGCTCTCCTAGTGGAGTAAATGTACTCTGGCACTAGGCTCCCCTCACGGCTCCACCCGCGCCAGGCGTTGGCGGCACATCACCCGCAGTTCTCCCCGTAGCGCGCGCCGTTCCACCAGCTGCGGAAGTCTGTCCACACGCTGAGCTCCCCCACTCTCCGGTCGTCGTTGAGCGCCGCACACAGCGCGCACACGTCGTCGTTGTCCGAGGTCTCGCGGTAGCGGTAGTGCCCCCGCCAGCGGAAGAACTCGTAGTACATGGTCCTGTTGCCGATGAGCTCGCTCATGGTGCGCGCGAGCCGCCGCGCCCCGAGCTGGCGCGCGTCCAGGTAGCTGCCCGGCGGCAGGAACCTGGAATGTTAAAGGATGAATATAAGATACGTTTTTACCGACTTCTACAAAGTGTTGTAAAGTTTATTACTTTGATGAGAGTGTGACCGCAGTCGGCAAGCCCGTAGGAATTCAATAGTTGAAAGGATTTATAATTTAGGGTCTTTAGAATTTCATAACAATTATTTAAGGACGACAATTAGTATTACTTATTTATGAAACATATTATGGTAAAACGTTATCCTCTTCAGAGAAACGAGAAGTTCCCAATAAGCCAATAATATTTACCATTTAAATTATCAATGGTATCATCAAAATAAAATTATAAATTTTATCCTCCTATCCTTAATGTTGATCACATCCGATTAACACAATTGAGACATATTTGTCAAAACGACGCCACCAGGATAACTGTTTTATAGTAGACTGCAGTGGCTCACTCGGAGCCAACGCTACGGATGCCCACACGCCACACACACGCATTGAACGTACAAGTGTACAGACAACACTCACTTACTAGTATATAGCTGGTACCGGGTCCACAACTGCATCAGCTATATTCTAGTAAGTAGTAGACTGATTCATTGTAAGATTTATGATTAAAGAATGTAATTTTTGTCAGACCTCAATTTTTTAAGTAACGTAACTGAACAGTAAGTACTGTAGTGAGACGTAATGACGCTGCGTGATTGCAGCTGAGCCGCCACGACCAGCTCTCGCTCTCGGAGGAACAGCGGAGCGGAGCGGAACTCACGGAGAAAAAAGGAACAACTTTGTAGGCGCGAGCGCCGAGCAGTCCAAAAATACCCGGCTTAATATTTTCAAAAATCAAAACGGATTTGGTGGGTCACAAAAGTTGCTCACTCACGAAATTGGGTCTGGATCCGTCTAGTGGTTTTTTGTGTTATCAGTCAGTGAGTGAGACCGGCCATATTGTTTTATGTTTACTTATTTAATTAATACATAGATTAGGATGCGTAACATTCACGTTTAGTTCATTTATATTCGTGTAGTTGGCTGTTAAGTGAAGGTCGCCGCTACAGCCGGAGGTCCCAGCTGAAGTCGAGCTGCAGCCACGACATGAACTAGAATCTAACTGAAGTTAAAATTAAATACTGACCTTTTAGGATTTCTTGTTGCTCTGTCTACTAAAACAAATGGATCAGTGTTGTCCGGACTCCGGAATAAATCAATTTGAATTTGAATAAACCGAGAACATTCGTCGCCGCGCAGCAGCTGAGTCGCTGGACGCGGCAGGCGCCAGGCGGCAGGCGTCTGCGGCGGTGGTGATCACATGCGGTTGGTGAAGGGCCGCTACTGCTCCAGGGCACACGTCGTAACGACAGACTCCCACAAAACGTTTTGATCCTTCCAATGTATAAAGTTATATAGCCCTTGTGTGCTGTAGCTTATTAGATTGTATTGTGTCCGGGGGACGCGGTGTGTCACCTCCGGCGGTGCAGGAGTTCAGCAGCTGACGAGCAGGCGGAGCCGCGCGAGTGCGGGCGGCCGGTGATCGATAGCGGACCGTGTTTACTTATCTTGTCTCCGTATCTTATCTGGTGGCGTGTCAATAACGTGTTTACCGACCGGTATTTGTTTTATCCTATAGATAGAGATAGGTAGATATTGCTTTCTCAGTTTGACCCATTAAATGCCCAATATCCAAACAAGTGCAAGAAGTTTTGAAGTCAATAACCAAAAGATTTCGATAAAAATTATGAAACCCTCGCTGCTGTAATGCAGACAGATAATATGTAGTAGTGATCGGTGAGTTGTAACTGTTGTAGTTCAGGAGTGTATTGTATTAAACCCTCCGAACAAACTGTAGCAAGCAACTGCACAAGAAAAGCTGTAACACTACGCGTGTTGTTTGAGTCATGACNNNCGACCTCCTCCCCCGCAACAATTTCTCTAACAATTAACATTAAGAAGAAAGTTAGACAAAGTTGCAGGACGCTAGTTTTGAAGTTTTTAATGTTTTTGTTTTCAAATGTCCTCATTACTTGACACTGAGCTTGATTCTAAATTGGCATGGTACTTATTGTATTGTACTTGTATTTGTTGACAACAACTGTAGTGTAACACATGTACCTGGAGTAGTTCGCGGCGCCGAACACAACGGGCACCGCGTAGTTGTCGAGAGCGGTGAGCAGCTTCTCGGTGACGTAGTCCTCCGCGAACGAGTTCTCGAACGAGAAGTAGAAGTGGTACTCGTCTTCTATCATCTTGAAGCAGGACGCCTCGTCGCTGCGCGGGCACTCGTAGTCCCCGCAGCGGCCGAACACGTCCACGGTCCAGCCGTAGTCCTTCAGCGCCACCTGCACCTCGTCCACGAGCGTCTCCCGGCCGCTCCTGGTGGAGCAGTGCGACACGAACCACGCGGCCGCCTTTGTCTTCCGCGACAACTTGCTCTTCAGCTCTTCGTCTACGGGGTCCATCTCCGGCCAGTGCATGTCTGTCTTGGGCCCCACCACGTTACCGGCGAGGTCGTAGATGGTGATGTAGCCCCAGCGGAGGTCGGAGTCCAGCCGGTACGTCCACGTCCAGTTGAAGAAGCCGTCGAGGCTCTCGTCGCACGCCGGGAAGTTGTCCGGCGACTCCATCGCTCCGAAGATGTACTTCTGGCGGGCGGAGCGGTTGCTCGGCATCTGGAAGGGCCACAGGTGTATGACGTCGCGGCCGTTGAAGGCGACCGCGTCGAAGTCGCTCTGGTCGAGGAAGTAGCCGCGGTCGTCGGTGACGTAGCAGTTGGTGAACTCGCACTTGTTCTTGATGAACGCCGAGTTGCCTTCGCCCATGAAGTCGAACGGCGCGCTGAATCTCCGCGTCCATTGTAGAATGTACTTCAGCTCCTTGTGGTTGAGGTAGGATATGTCCTTCCTGTGGGCCCGCAGGTCGTACAGCCGGGTGTTGTATATGTGCAGGAGGGACAGAAGGTACAGCACCACGACGCACAGGAATATCTTGGTAAGGTGTTTGGTGAATATCCTGAGTATCGCAGACATGTCGCGTGTGACATGTCGGCGCGCGGCGGCCCAACTGATAGGGCAGGTGATAACGGGCCGGGCGTGAGCAAGCTGCGTGACGTCACTAGGTGATGACTCGTGAGTTACGTCTTGCGGCAATTAGCGGCCTCCTCAGTGTTGCGCACCGCAGGGCACAGAACCTTGTGGTCGCTGTCTTGTCCGTCGGTCCGTCGCACAGTGGGAACCGTTCATAGCATCTCAAAAATGGTTACAACGAAAGTCGGAATCTCCTAGCAATGTTGATATTTTTATGCACTCAAATAGTCAAACTATGAGATTACATAGCATTTTTAGTGTTTTTTTAAATATAAGTTACTTAAATCGATATTTAAACACGACCGATCGATTACGCTCTGATGTCGTAACACATATTAATGATAATTCAAACCTAGATCCTGCATTATTTTTCATAGCATTTATAAGTAGGGTTGCCAACATTTTTTGGTCGAAATATAGTATTTAGCCAAAAAAAATATAGTACTCTCCAAAAAAATATAGTACATTTTTTTATAGTATACGGGGGCAAACCAGCAGTCAGAGCCATTTTTCATGACTACCGTTGCCCATAGACATCCGCATAGAGATAAAAACAAATGCGTTACCATCCTTCCTCCTCCCACCTCCATGGGCCACCGGCTACTTAGACACCGCACGAAACACGACAGCACAGCTGTCACTTTACACCAGTCTCGTGTAACCGAGAGGTATCACCCCGGTCGTGCTGGCCCAAATCGGCTACATGCATGCAGCGTGGCACTACCTCTTCCTAATTTCTTACATTAGTAGGGAAGAATTAAAAATAGACCTTATATTTTTACTTATTTACTTCTTATAAAAACTATATTTCTTTGCACTTCTTGCATTTTTTGACCCACTCAGGTTTATATTTTTATTTTACTAATTTTAGTGTTGCAAAATATAAACATTGAGCTATTGTACCTACTGAAATATAGTATTTTTAGCGTACTATATATTTCTTCAACAGTATATAGTACGGAGGCCCTAAATATAGTACAATACTATATATTATAGTACGGTTGGCAACCCTATTTATAAGAGTATTATATATTTTTATAATCCTCAAACCCTTCTTTTTTTGAAACTGTGATTTGATTTTTAATTAATAGTTTTAAATATATATATTTCCTGTTATATCAGGGGCTCTTCATTTTGTCTTTATTTAATTTTCAATTAGAGTTTTCACTGTTGCCGCTGTCTGCCGCCGCACAAATGTTTCTAGTTTTAGATACCTTAGTTATCAAACAATAAAAGGCAAATAAAGAAAATTTGCGCAATTTTACGCTTTTATAAGCTATATTGAAAAATGTCGCTCAAGGTAGACATCGATTTTTTATACTTGAAATATACTCAATTATTATTTTCATTATGTCGGCTACATAATGATAGTAAAATTTTTTATTTTGATAAGTACTACTTACTAATGTACTTACCTACTCATTCACACTTTAAAAAAATAAGATCTTATTTTATTATTTCATTATTTTTGATATGTAACGAGCACCTTCTTAAGACTCAATGGACTATCATTGTGGGAGTAACTTTTCTGTATTATTCTTTACTTTTTTTCTATTTTTGTAATAATTATACTCTAGTTATTGCTTGTAACTTCTTTTTATTTGAAAAAAAACCTTATTTTACATCTTAGCTGTTTTAAAGTTGTTTAATTTCCCTTTTTCTATTTTAAAGATTTATTATAATTAAAATAATTAATATTTATGGTTGATATATCTTTTATTCTATTTCACATATATCCCTTATTATGTGTAAAAAGTTTCATAACAATTGATTTTCAAACAAAAAAGTTATCGATTTTTGATATGGAGAACTCTGTTTGGTCCCACTGTGCGTCGGTCCGTCTACTTGTAGAAACCGCAGAGAGCGATAATGCAGAACAGGAAACTATATCCATTGTGTATGGCGCAAGTGTTTACTTCAGTACGCCATTGAAGTTTTTTCTTATATTTTCCCGTTTCATCATAAAGATTTATATAAGAGGAGAATAAAAAAAGGTCACAGTGTTCTAATGTTCGTGAAATTATTTTGTTACATTCAAAAACTCAATAATTAATAAAATTATTACATGACACAATAGATTTTATACTTAATTTATTATCGCCATTTTTTTTTATGATATAGGAGGGCAAACGAGCAGCCGGAGCCATTTTCATGACTACCGACGCCCATAAACATCCGCATAGAGGCTATACAGATGCGCTGTCCTCCTTTGTCCTCCCACCTCCATGGGCCACCGGCTACTTACACACCGCACGAAACGCGACAGCACAGCTGTCACTTTACGCCAGTCTCGTGTAAGCGAGAGGTACCTCCCCGGTCGTGCCGGCCCAATTCGACTGCATGCAAGCATGCAGTGTGGCACTACCTCTTACCAATGCCGAATATTTTTTTCGATTCGTTTAGTTCCATCTTGGTTCTTGAGTATCGGTCAGGTGGTGATGGGTGACAAACAAACAGACTGACGGCGCGGTCTAGTTATAGTCAGTGAGTGAGTCAGCAGTGAGTCACAAAAATGAGACTGCAATGAAAAGGCTTTTTATAAACGCAGATTCAAATATTAATTGATTTAAATTCACTTTTAAGTTTTATACCCGCAATTTATACATTGTGAGAGAATTGGTATCCTAGCATTAAACATAAAAGTATTTAAATTGCTACTGGGGCTATTATTTGATTTTTGGTACATAGCGAGTGTAAAATGATGATATATAACATGATGTCCATGTTAAGTGAAGTAAGTAACATTTCTATACTTTTTATCATAAACACAAAGTGCAAATAACACAATAATAATAATAATTAAATAAATAAACACAAACTATTTTAGTTTTTAAATAGAATCAAAATTGTTAGGTAACTAAATATTGTATTTAATCGACAAGTTTAATCGATTTATTAACCGATACTGAATCTGCGGGCATTGTGTAAGTAGTTTCCTCTGTCTACGCGTATTAGCTTTGTTAGCGTTCCGGAAATTACTGCCAGTACCTACTATTTAGAACTTTTCGTTGTTGTTGTCAGTTGCCAAATCAAGACAATTTGACAAGTGGCTGGTACTATGAATGAATGAATGAAATATACTTTATTGTGCATATTACAGATTAGAGAAAAAAAAAGTTAAATTTTAAAGTAATTAACTGGTACTACCAGTACATTTCGGAATCAGCATGCACGTGTTACGTCATCCTCAATTTCACCTCGTTTCGTGTCACGTGACTTAAAACTATAAAAATGAATAATAATAAATAATTTAAAAAATAGATTTTAATATAAAATACTGATTATTAACAAATTATTTCACTACATAATATCTTTAAAAATCATATTAATTAAAGATTACATTCAATAAGCTTTTATTTTAATACTTTAAAATAGCCCATTTAGCTGTAATGCAGCGCGGGCCTGCCTAATACTAAACTAACTAATGTCCGTTCCGTTGTCATTTTTCAATGCAAAAGAAACTAGAAATGTTCCTGGTCCGATTGTAAATAAAGTTTAAAGTTCCCTTCCTCTTGTTTTACTCACGTCACGTTCAGGTCTAGCCGTCTACAACCGCTGCCGGTTGTCTGGGCTCCAGTAAGGGGTCCACTTGTCCCCGCTCAGTCGCCGCGCCTCGGTGTATCAATTGCCCGCGGGTCAAACTCAATGGTTTGACCCGCGGGCCACGACCTGCGCAGGTCGCAGACACAATTGAAGAATTAAACGAGCAAATGACAGCTGCTCTACGATCCCGGACACAGATGTCAGGTGCAGATGTTGGTACTTTTTATTTAACTTAAAAATATTGAATGTTAAAATAAATGTTTCAAACCCCTTTATACTTCCCTCTTCTGTAATAATGAAATAGCTAGTTTGAATTAATATGAAATCAATTTAGAAGCGTTTATACAAACAGGTCAATTGGAGAGTCAAGTTATGGATAGCAGAATACAAAGAACTTTTAATTAACAAACAGCTCTGCCTACCAATGTTATTGTACTTTACAGATAGCATCTGAGGCCATCGTTAGACCTGCACGTTTTTTATTACTGCAAGATAGTGAATCATTAATTACAGCTCGGTCTTTTTTTTATGGTACACAGCAACAAACGAGCATTCGGAGCCATTCATGGGCCATCGGCTACTTACACACCGCAAGAAACGCGACAGCACAGCTGTCACTTTACGCCGGTCTCATGCCAGCGAGAGGTACCTCCCTGGTCGTGACGACCCAATCCGGCTGCACGCAAGCATGCAGTGTGGCTCTACTTATTACTAAATCGTTTAGCGGTGTTCCACCCCGTGCCTCTGAGAGCCGTTAATCCGTCGTATCCTTGCCTTATTTCTCTCCCATCGGCGTACGAGAATGGGGAAATAGAGAATGCCGCCGCAGCCACAATTATACTACATTAACATCCTACATCTTCATAGCTCATCTGTTGGCTTGCTGTTCGATCGATGTTTCCGAGGTGACACACTTATATCATTTTATTGCGACAACAGTGTTGCTATTGTTACCGACATAGTAATAAACAATAATACAAAGCAAAGCCAATAATATACTGTTTCCCTATGTATAGGTACAAGTCAGTTGTGTTGGTCATTGGTCATAAACATAATAATTATGTGTTATGGGTGTGGTCTCGTCAGTTGTACCGGAGATCCGGTCAGTTGTACCGGATATAATATGGTAAGTTGTACCGGAGATGTTGTCAGTTGTACCGAATATAATATGGTAAGTTGTACCGGAGATCTCGTCAGTTGTACCGGATATAATATGGTAAGTTATACCGGAGATCTCGTCAGTTGTACCGGATATAATATGGTAAGCTGTACCGGAGATCTCGTCAGTTGTACCGGATATAATATGGTAAGTTGTACCGGAGATCTCGTCAGTTGTACCGGATATAATATGGTAAGTTGTACCGGACATCCGCTCAGTTGTACCGGATATGTGGTAAGTTGTACCGGACATCCGCTCAGTTGTACCGGATATATGGTAAGTTGTACCGGAGATCTCCTCAGTGTACCGGCGATCCGGTCTGTCGTACCGGAGATCCGGTCAGTTGTACCGCAGATCCGGTCAGTAGTATCGGAGAGATAGCTTATACGTTACCGTCTGACCTCTAATTCCGCTTCTTTTTCATAACATTTAAAGCAGAAAAAATATTTGTATGACGCAATTCAATTGGAAATTTATTAATATTTTTAGCTTTTATGTAAATTAAATTTTAAACAAATTGTCCTCCATATCCAGTAGCACTCGAAGTGGACAACACGATGGACGTCAGACTGTCGGCTCCGGTGTTGAAAGTGAACACGCTCGTTACTGGAGAGCGGGTCGACAGGCTCTCCAGAATGTTCATCGTGTTGAATCTCATGTTTGGTATAAACCGTTTGAGCATAATCGGGAACTTCAATGAGTTCTGCCTGTACGCGTCGCTCGCGTACTCTGTGAGTTACAACTGCGTCGTAGCAGGCGCGGTGGTGTACCTGTCCGTTATAACCGACTCGTCGCTTCTTCTGACCTTCACCCTGAAGCAAGTGTTCTGCAGCCTCATCGGCTACCGACTGCGTGGAAGAGTGATGAAGTTTTACAAAGAGTTGGAAACGTTTGATAAGAAAATCGAACATGACACCAAAACCCGCTACAGCTCGATTCTACTCCAGATGATGCTCACGATCATTTTGACTGCGCTCCTTTTATTTTTGATCACAAGTTACAATACAGAGTTTGGTTTAATTTTAATTACGTTGTTCGCGCCGCTGCAGATGATGCACGCTGCGGAGTTGTATTACCTAGGGCACATGATGTCCCGAGTGCTGCCCCGCGTGCGCCTGCTCACGTATCACATCAAACTATATTTTTCAAACAACATTTACCACAGAGCAGCCATTAATGACGCAGCATTTGCCGAGTTCAAGAAGGAGGCGAAGCAAAAGAGCAGCCTGAGCATGGGGGATCTGATGGATCTGTACTACTCCGTCGTCAAGGCTTATGACTATTTGAATTCAGCGCTGAAATGGGAGGTGTGTATTATGTAATTACTATTTTAGTAGTTATATCCATAATACAAGTGATTGTTTTTTTGTTATTTTTAGTCACTCGCATTCATTTTTATAGTTTTATTACTATAACAATTATTTTAAGCAAATCTAATTACCTACGATCATCCCATTGATATCTCCTCATGTCTAGCTGCCGCCTATAGACATGTACATTGTACACAGCTAAAGGATATTCATGTAGATGCTTTGCTCGTCTTCGCTGATTCTCCCCATCACTGAGGTCACCTGGATCCTTGAAGCCACACGAAACTCCAGCGAGTTTTGTTTTATATTTTTTGTGTAGTTTCCCGGCAGTGCCTTACACGATAAGAAAATAAAATTATGTTAAATGAAGCTAGCATTGTAACATTAATGATGATATAATATTGATAATAGAAAGAGAACTTTATGAGAAATTTTTGCCAAAGAAATTATGTTTTGAAGCTTTGTTACAATATCGAGAGACAAAAGAGCAGTCAGAACTTTTTTGAAGAAAAAAATACGTCCAGGGTTCGAGGATGGGCACCTGACCCCATGAGGCTGCCAAGTTGTCGGGGTCGCTCTAACAGCCGGAGCGACCCCGACTGTCGCTGGGGTACCCTGTTGCTAATAGATCCAGGACACCCCTCACCACAGCGGCCGAGGGCTCTCGCAGGTTTTTAGTCGGTAGGGGCACGCTTCTTGTGGCGAGTCGGACACACCCTTTCGGCTCACCCAAGACTGGTTGGAAGATGCATAAATGCAAAATGCACCTTAGTCCCAAAAAAATGTTCATTAGCAGTTGACTTGAAACCAGCGCTGAAGTAAATGTAACAAGAGAAGCAGCAGCACGTGGCAGACCGCCTGAACTATTGATCGCGTAAAATTTGGTGCTGCATCATTCCCATTCATCCCCGAACATGCAACCAAATTAATTTAATGTTATTAAAAAATCAAGCAGATTGTAAACACTGCACTAAAATGTGAAAAGTAAACTAAATTGAACACGTCTTCATCCATCAATACGATCTTGAAAAGTAACTTAGGCATGCTACGAGTGTCGAGTGGTTGCCATTTGCCAAGAGCAACTCGTTCACATGGTTAGTGTGATATGGTTGGAACAGACAAACTTGAAAACTATCATTATACATAGGTATACAAGTCGGATGCCACGTGGTACTCAAAAAATATGTTTGTAACATTTTTTTTTTGTTTGTAATATGTGTTTTTGACGTTAACGTCGCGCTTAGCTGACGTTAACTATTGCAACGCGATGTCACGACGTTAACGTTGCGTCAGCGTAGCGTTGACGTTACGAAGACGTCGGAGAGACGTCAACGCTCGTAAAACGCCAGTGGGATAGCGGCCTAATTATTTTTTATATCATAAATGGAATGTATACCTAGTTGATTCTGAACCCAACCTGAAAAATTGTCCGATGACTGAAAACTAACCCTGTATAAATGTATATATGTGTATCCAAATGCGTTTCAAAATTGTTATTAGGTTTATTTAATTAATTAGTAAGTCATTTACGTGAAGTCTTTCTTGTTTACTAATAAAATATGACCCTGCTACTACTACTACTACTACTGCTACTATTACTACTACTACTACTACTAATACTACTACTACTACTACTACTACTACTACTACTACTACTACTACACTACAGCTAAATCATCATTCATCAGCAAACTGTTTTGTTGTTACCGTTTTTTGTTACAGTTACTTGTTCTCCTCCTGACACTTGCACTGAGTATTTAAAACTTAAGGTTTGATAATTTGGCCTTTACGGCGTTCTTACCACTTACAGTACTATATGTACTTAGAGTTTATACCTACATAATATATGTATAATGTCGTCTTTCTTAGATTTTGGTATTTTAGAGATGTTGAGTTGTCAAGTTGTCGAGTATTGTTGTGGAGTGTTCGGTTCACCAACACCCGGATGCCCGAAACACCAACACACCGCGGCCTGTACGGAATTACTATTATTACCACAAAGTCTTAAAAAAAATACTTGTACTTTTGATAAATGGAAAGATTATTACTTATTGAACATTAGGTACCTACCTACAGGTATTAATACCTAATACTAATCAGAAAAACTAAATTTACATGCACAAGCAAGATTATAAATACGTAAGCTAGGATACTGTTTGTTATTATGTCATGCAAAAACATAAAAATACGATTTATCGTTAAAAAATGGGTTTTTTAAAATATTTTGAAGCGTGTGAAAGTAATATAAGGTGTGGTAATTAATAAAATCTTCATGTTGCATTTGGTCTTTTTTATTTCTTCCTTTTACCAAGTCTGTATATTTTTATCGGCTGTTGAGTTCTAGACGTGAGCGTGTCCAACTACAGCCGAGAGGGCCCGGGTTCGAATCCCGGCTCCGATAGTACTAAACGTGTTGGGATATTTAAATTCTAATAATTATAGCCCGGATGTGTCTGGACTCTTTTTTTATGATATAGCGGAGCTCATAGACATCCGCATAGAGGCTATACAGCGCCTCCTTTCCATCCTCCTTTCTTCTCCCACCGACTACTTACACAGCGCACGAAACGCGACAGAACGGCTATAACTTTATGCCGGTCACGTATAAGCGAGAGGTACCTCCCCGTTTATGCCGGCCCAATCCGGCTGCATGCAAGCATGCAGTGTGGCTCTACCTCTTACTAAATCGTTTAGCGGTGTTCGAACCCCGTGCCTCTGAGAGCCGTTAATCCGTCGTATCCTTGCCTTATTTCTCTCCCATCGGCGTACGAGAATGGGGGAATAGAGAATGGCGCCGCAGCCCCAATTATACTACAATAACATCCTACATGTTTATAGCTCATATGTTGGTATGCTGTTCGATCGATGTTTCCGGAGGTGACACAACACTTATATCATTTTATTGAGACAACAGTGTTGCTATTGTTACCGACATAGTAATAAACAATAATACAAAGTAAAGCCAATGATATAATGTTTCCCTATGTATACAAGTTAGTTGTGTTTCTTTAGACAAAATCAAACCTACAGATATACTTACTAAACAATTATTTACAAGGACGTGCACACAACATAAGACTCAGGCGATGTAATATACAGGAGTGGTCGTGCCTGCAGCTAGTGTGTTGCGACTGCAATACACCTGAACATGATTTCGAGCGGCGACCGCCAGGCGCCAGCAAGTTGCCTCGCGCCGGCCAACATTTAGACTGTATAAAAAATAAAAAATAATCAATTTTTCATCATAAGGGTCTTATCAGAAAAATTAGGACCTATGGAGTATGTTAAGACTACTGTAGAAGACAAAGTACCTGCCTCTGTTTACATCTGTAAATCTTACGAAGCCATCCCAGGACATTCAGTTCCTTTTTTATTGGTAACGCGAGGGAATACCTTGACGTACGCTACTCAGGAGCTCGGGTGGCTCGACCGGCTATAGTGGCGGGCTCGGCAACGGGGTGCCCCTACCGACTAAGCCCCTGCATTCCTTCATCCGGTATAATTGGAGGGCCCCGGATCTACAAGCAACATGGTCTCTCCAGCGACAGTGACCTCAGTGAAAAGGCCAGAGTTCTCCTCTTTGGGGTCTGTCCGGCTGCCTTTGAACAGTCCATACTATATAGTTGGAACCGTGCAATGGGGTCAGGTTTTCATCCTAACCCCTGGTTCAATCACTCCAATGGAGCACGCCATGCCGGTCGTCTTAATCCACGCCTCCATTTGCTAATTTTGAATCGAAGGACTGGTGAAGGAACCTCCAGCTGAGCTGCTCTTATTCCGGCCTCTCCCCCCAAACCTGTCAGGTATGGGCAGCCCTGTCTGCCTAGCCTTGGGGATCACACTCCCCACAACGACAAGGTGGCAAGCATCTTCGGGGGAGGACATTCAGGTCCTCCAGCACATCATATCACATCACATTTGGGTCCTATTCTGTTTCTCATCTTATATATTATGATCCCACAGAAAAGGTTTTTTGTATATTCTACATTATTATGTGGCTCCTGATAAGTGATACAAGTGCAAAATCTTAATTTTACAGGAGAGCGAAAATAAGATTTTAAAAATTATATTTTGTGAACCAAGGAGACTAGAATCGATCTGAGTACTTCATGCTATTGATAAAAACATTCTCATTAAAAATACATTTAATGTTTTTCGATAAATATTAGACATAAATTTGGAGAAAATCTTGATTTGTCTTGAAAATACTACGAGTTGTACTTACAAAGTTGTAATACGAGTAAAAAATATGTGTTAAATGATACAAGTTTAGTAATATCATTGTGCAATACTAGGAAGCCTAAAACTAAACACGAGAAATTACTTTTAAAACCATAAAGGGGTACAACTTGTTTAATATCAATATGCACTTTTTTACCTACTTGTGTCACTTTTCACAAAATTATGCTAAGTACTTGAGTTGGACCAAAAACTTCGTAATATTTTTTGCTGATTATTTTTATATAAAAAACAAAAAAGGGTACAAGTCGAGTTGTATCACTCATCTCAGGAGGCACAGTATTCTATTCTATTATTCTACATAACTATACTGTGTAAATTCGCAGTTGTCTGAAAGTTGTAACTACAACTAAATATAGAAAGATCTGGACAATGGTATGGTCATGATATTCAATATCAACAAATGCATTTTCGAGAAAACGCCAGAAATTAAGTTCTATGTGTACAATAAATGGCACTCGCGTGTCAGAAATATCAACTACTCGTGAACTTGGACAACACGAACCTTCGACAACAACTTGAGGTTCATTACACATACTAGCGAATAAGGTACAGGTTTATAAAACGAATGTCTGTCTAGTGTAAGAATGTACAGCCGCTCATCTCTACAAACAATGGTCAGGAGTGTTATAGAAGAAGCCTCTTCCTTTTGAGGATCCCACCTACCTGAGTCAAGTCGCTAGGTTGAAACGTATTCAGGCTAGTTACGTAAGGAGCTTGGCTCACAAATACAAACAATATCTCTCTCAAAGTCTCTCACTAAAAAAAATCTTCTCTGCTTACTCTCATTCTCGTGCGGATCACTGACTGTCAGCTCACGTCTCGCAGAGAAACCCCGAGCCTGGTTCTCTTACGAGGCCCACATTTAGTGGCCTAGTCTCGGATCTGTAAGTCATCACTGGCAACACACATGAATCGTCGACGTTCGACTTTAGGCACTGCGGTATTTTGACCGAGAATACCTGTTTAAGTTTCCCGAGCTTGTGACCGTATGCTGTGGCGCTTGCTTTGCAGGGGCGCCTAAATCCATCAGTAGATGCTCTTCTGGCTATCGATGATGATGACCTCACGAACAATGATCTGATGAATTTAAATGCATAGGTACATTTAATTCTTATTTAAAAGAAATCATTTAGATTATCATTTGGACAGATAACGTCTTGTTTTGTTTGGCCGCTATCCCACTGGCGTTTTACGCGCGTTGACGTCTCTCCGACGTCTTCGTAACGTCAGCTAAACGCGACGTTAACGTCGCGTTTAACTGACGTTACCTATTGCTAAACGCGACGTTAGCGTCGCGTTTAGCAATAGGTAGCTGACTAGGTAGTTAGCTGACGTTAACTATTGCCACGGGATGACGCGACGTTAACGTTGCGTCAGCGCAGCGTTGACGTTACGAAGACGTCGGAGAGACGTCAACGCTCGTAAAACGCCAGTGGGATAGCGGCCTTTGAGTTGAGTTTTTCTACTGAAAAGTCTTTGGCGCCGACTTCAGGCAAACATCATTCCTTCAAAATTATATTGATAGATTAAACATTCAATTTTATTTCTAACATTGTAGTATGTTGCTGTTAACGTCGGTTTGATTTCTTTGTGAATAATAATTTATGCGGAAATATTACAATATAAATGAATTAATCTCTCTCAAGGCCTCAAAACTTACGACAATAAAAACCATGCGAGAAAAATAACAAGTTTCAATATAACATTACACCGTCATTCCGTCGAGGACAGCACGCGCGCCAGGTCTCTGCCATGGAGTTCGCACAAACAAACAGTGTTCTGAAGATCCGCGCCGACGCCGTGGAGAGAGTCCGTGAGGAGGTGGGGCTGCAGCGGCCGGGGGACATGGAGGCGGCGGTTGGGCTGCTGGAGCAGTGGGTGCAGCAGCAGGCGCACTATGTGAGGAGGGACCT
>LUGF01047365.1:1042-21426 GCA_001625245.1 Calycopis cecrops
CAATAGTTTTTTATAATAAAAATATAATAAAAGTATATTTAATATAATAATATGGTATAAGTATATATAATATAAAAATGAAAAATAATAGTAAAAGTATAAATGAGTAATTTGAGACTTGATGATTACAATACTCCTCATCCTCTTCCGTCTCATCATGAAATTCATTCGCCGTCATAGACTACGGCAGTATCGAGTCTCGCGACACACGGTATTGCCCAATATCCATTGAAGCCTTGCGGCCCCCGCGAGTGTTAACACTAAACACTGCTGGCTTTGATGAGATTCATTATTTTATTCATTTTTCATTCAGTATTTGGCTAGCTTGTTCCTAGAGGAGCCGACAAGGACTTGTCACTCGTCACAGAAAAACCTTACCAATGTTGGTAGAGTCCAATTGAGTGAGGTTCCCACCTTGAAGCCTTGTCCTGTGCATAAAAGGCTCCCCCAATTTTCCTTATTGTGAAGCGGTAGAAAAACCAAGACAGAATACCATTTTTTCGTAGAAAATAAATGGAAAGAAATGTACTTTCCTTCATAATGACACAAAGTTACCTAACTACGCTAAAATTTGGCACTTTCGTCTCTGTGTAGCAGAAGGGCCGCTATTTATTTCCTGGAAACAATACAATTATTATTATTATATATATTCCCCATAATATAATCATTCTTCTACTTATGTCGAAAGTACAAAAAGAAAAATAATACGAGTTCTGTAGTAAAGTACCACACATACATTATGCACTAGTTCCGGAGACGAGTGCTAAAATTTAACACTCATCTCTCTCATTGCACAGAGTATTTATTTTATTTTTATTTAATGGTTGCAAGTGGCTCGTGACCGTGACCTAGCGCTCCATGGAGGCCTGTGTCCAGTGGACGTACTGCTGCCGATGATGACGATGGAAAATATACATGATAAACTTAATATTACAACAAAATTGTGCAAAGGTACTACTTATTCCATTGTGGAATTTCTCCCAGTAGTCCAGCTACAAGAGATGATGCGTACTGAAAAATAAAATTAGTGGGCAAATTAAATTCTTAATATACATATTTTGTTATTAAATTCGATAAACATAACATAACATACACACAGATACATACATTCCTACCTACATAAATACATACAGCTAAATATCAATCCTTCCTAATAATATAAAGCTGAAGAGTTTGTTTTATGTTCGTTAGTACGCTCTAACCTCTGGAACTACTGTTCCGATTTGAAAAATTCTTTCAGTTTTAGTTATTACATTTAGCGAGGAAGGCTATAGACTACTTTTTAACCGACTGCGTTAAAAAAACGAATTCACGCGAACGAAGTTGCGGGCATCCGCTAGTATTGTATAAAATCAACACAATAATAATATAGTAGATAAAATGTTTAATAGTTTGTAGTAAATTGCAAATATTAGGAAATAACTTAACTAGTTGCCACACTACAAGAATTCCATTAAGCCATTCATCATTAGTTAAATAATAGACCAATTGAATTTGAATTTGCAATTATTTTGTTGTTCGAGATAATTGTCAGTGATATGATAAAATCAAGTTGAATATTCACTAAATAGAGGTTTCTCTAAAGGCCGAGCGGGATTCTGGTAAACGGTGTTTTTATTTTAACGGCCAGTTTACATATTTTTTTTTTATGATATAGGAGGGCAAACGAGCAGCCGGAGCCATTTTCATGACTACCGACGCCCACAAACATCCGCACAGAGGCTATACAGATGCGCTGCCCTCCTTTCTCCTCCCACCTCCATGGGCCACCGGCTACTTACACACCGCACGAACATAATAATTTATAGTTACCACATAATAATAAAAATTAAGTTTACTGACATCTTTTAAAGAGCCATTATCATCTGCATTAAATGTATAATGAATATGAGTTATATTCATTGTACATTTTTAATTATCGTTTGTATTTAAAATTATACAGTTTGTCAAGTATCTAAGTCAAGTATCAAGACTATTGCAAAACAGTATTTCAAATGACATGGCTGGCAAAGCCGAGAGGAAAAGGGTGGAAGGAGGGTGAGGGGGGTTATCCTTAAAGTGTTTACGTAGCAAGGAGCTGAAGCTGGAAATTAAAAGCCTGAGCATTTAATCAAATAGCTAATCGTAAAATGTACTTAGCTTAATAATTTATAACATCAATACATGTGTTATCTCAGTCCACCCGTGACCGTGGTTGCTATAAGCTTCTGAAACGTCGAGATTCCAAAACACTTATCATATTTATAAATGACGAATGGACGCGGCTAGCGTCCCGCAGTTTCACCTGCGTAAATTTCGATCCTGTGGATAATCTTCCCATGGCATGCCATAGGAACATTTTTTGGGGATAAAAACTATTTACACCTATGTGTTAATCCAAGATATTCTCTACGTGTATGCCAAATTTCATGAAAATCGGTTGAGCAGTTTTTGCGTGAATGAGTAACAAACAAACAAACATACAAACTTTTATAATATTTTTTTATGGTATAGGAGGAAAACGAGCAGTTGTAGCCATTTTCATGACTACCGACGCCCATAGACATCTGCATAGACTACAGATGCGCTTCCCCCCTTTCTCCTCCCACCTCCGTGGACCACCGGCTACTTACACACCGCACGAAACGCGACAGCACAGCTGTCACTTCACGCCGGTCTCGTGTAAGCGAGAGGTTCCTCCCCGGTCGTGCCGGCCCAATTCGGTTGCATGCAAGCATGCAGCGTGGCACTACCTCTTACTACTTAATTTATAAATGATAATAAATCACCGTAAAATCTGTTCAAGTTTATTTTTTTTTTTATAATACAAAGGGACAGCCGAGCAGTAGGTCTTTTTTAAGATTATTGACGGCATAGACATCCGCGTAGAGGTTATGCGGGTGCGTTGACCTCCTTCCTTTTCCCTCCTAGATGGACCACCGTGTACTTACACACCGCACAAAGCGCGACATTTCTTGACCATGGTTGCTGTAAAGCCTCTAGAACTTCAGGAATGTAAAATACTTAAATAACCCGACGTGAAAACCGGTACTCCTCGGTACTCGGTAACCGGTACAATAGTTTATTACAACTAGTTGTGTTTTTATTGTTCAGGGGACATGCACAGGTTGACTGCCTCGTGGTCTAGTGGTAAGCGTGTTCAACCACAGACGTGAGGTTCTGGGTTCGAATCCCGGGTCGGATCAAAAATTGTTATTGGGATTTTTCAATTTCTATTAATAGTCCGGAGTCAGGTAGTTGGCGGTGATACACCCCCGTGCCTCGGAGAGCACGTTAGGCCGTCGGTCCTGCGCCTGATTTCTCACCGGTCGTGTCGGATTGCCGTCCCATCGGAATTATATGAGAGTGAGAGAATAGAGAGTGCACTTGTGTCTACGCGCTCACTTGTGTACTATAATATGTCCTGCGCAGATGGCTCGTCTCTATAGAGAGGGCCGCCGTAGCCGAAATCGGCTAGGACGATATTTATTATTATTAGGGGACAAACGAGCTATCAGAGTCATTTCGTGTCTACCGGCGCCCGTTATTGTAATTTGGACCTCCATCGCTCCATCACAATGCCACAAGGTTTGTTCTTCTTTTTCCAAATAAGTACTTTTTATAAGAAGTAGTGCCTCTCGCTTACAAGATACCGCAATAATTGGCAGCTGTGCTGTCGCGTTTCGTGCGGTGTGTAAGCAGCCGACGTCCTACGGGGTAGGGAGGAGAAAGGAGGGCAACATTTATGTATAACGCGTATGCGGGTGTCCACGGGCGTTGGTAGTCACGAAAATAGCTCTGACTGCTCGTTTGCCCTCCTTAGAAACTACGCTTAAAGTACGCGGTAATGGATTTCGAAACATCAAATTGTAACGATGAAATTTGAATTCAGCCATCAGTTATCATGACAACATGGTCAGATAAGAAAATGTAGGTTTGCAAGGGAGTTAATTTTATCCAAGGTAAATTACAAAAGGTTGCAAGGCGAAAAGGTAAAAGGTTTTGATGACATACATTTTCCTGCTACTTTACACCTTCTTCTCTGTATTTATGATCTTGTGGGACTGTTTAAGACGCATAGAGATAACACTTTAACTGTCAACACATGTGCCCGTAAGTGGTAGTGCCACGCTGCATGCAGCCGAATGGGGCCGGCACGACCGGGGAGGTAGCTCTCGCTTACACGAGACCGGCGTAAAGTGACAGCTGTGTTGTCGCGTTTCGAACGGCGTGTGGATAGCCGGTGGCCTATGGAGGTGGGAGGAGGATGAAAGACAATGCGTCTATATAACCTATAATTTATGGGAATCGGTAGTCATGAAAATGGCTTCGGCTACTCGTTTGCCCCCTTTCACTGTAAAAAAAAATTGTGGGACCGCTTAGGACACACAGAGGCAACACTTTAACTGTCAAAACACTTACCCTTAGTCCGTCATTAAGTCGTCTTGTTAATGTAGATTGTCTGTATTTTTGTTCCCAGAACAATCGGTTCCCTGGTCCACCTGCTCAAGTCGTCTCTCGGCTCCGGCATCCTGGCCATGCCGGCCGCGTTCAAGAACGCCGGCCTGGCCGTGGGGGCCATCGGTACTATTGTCCTCGGGTTTATCTGCACGCACTGTGTTTATGTCCTGGTAAGTTACACGTCCAACAACAGCTTTTACCGCGGATTTGCTCTGCTTTTTTTTTATTAAAAATAAAGGCTATTCATGGCTTATAAAGGCAAATCATGGCTTTACCAAGAGCAGTGCCCCTGTAAAAAGCTTTAGACTACATGACTTAAGTAAAACTTCATTCACGAAACAACTGGCTATGAGAGAGAAATAGAGAAATTCTGCGCACGTGCTGCTCTTTCTTGCTCCTACAGTAATATAACAAACGTAACTTTCTCTCTTTGTCTTCACTAACTTATGTCTCCTTCTCAATTTCCATTGGTCTCGCCCGATCACACTTCGTTACGCCTTCATCAGTTTACTCCACAAGTCAAGCGCGCGTAAAGGTTTACTTCATAAATGGTTTGAGGCTTTTCCTTGGTTAGTGAGGAACTTTATAACATCGCGATATTCAATTTTCTCATAGTTGGTTGAGATTTACTTATATGCTCGGTGATAACTCTAGAACTATGACCCAATTAGGCTGAAACATGATGTATACGAGGTTGATAAAAGCGAAAGGCATTAAATGAAATCACATATTTAGTGTATCATTTGCAGGCAACAAAAATCAGATCAATCGGAGCAATAGTTTAGCCACAGGAAATAGGATTTTTTTAAGTTTCCTCTCACTTCGTACATGCTGTACGCCAGCTGATCGTCGACTATAAGCGGACGGGGTCATTAATTCCGTGCTAGGTTGTACGTGCCGGTACAAAGCATGATTACATTTTTTTCGCTACTTTGCTTGTTTAAAAAAACTATTATCGTGTACTTGTCGTAAACTTTTTTTAATAGTTTCGGATTAACTGTAGGCACTTATATATGTGGTTTAATTTAATACCTCTCGCTATTATCAACCTTGTACAGTGATAATAAGTCACTCAATTAGCGATTATCTGGTCGAGGTACCCGCACTCCTCCTGTATCCCCTCCATTCCCCAAACTTTATTGACCACCTCTCGAAAATAAATGTTTTTCTGTAAATAAACTACGCATTTGATCATGTGATGATCTAATGCAAGGTTGTTGTGCATGAGCCTACGAAGGTTTTTGAGTTGATAGGATTATTTTTGGATAGATGGCGCCACTGTCATTCCGATTAATTTAATGTGTTGCCTTGTCAGTTCATGGCGATTTAGCTGTTGATAGCTTAGCTAATCAACACGCGCGCAGAGCGCAGCTGGTAGATAATAAATATAGTACCACAATGGTCACCATCCACTATCATCACTATGTCATGCACTATGACGCACCGCCCTTGGTGCTATCGGATATACCTTCTGTAAGGTCGTGTTGTTGAGTAATTGCGACGTGTTCGGGAAAAATCTCGCATAGATTTATCCTTATTCCTTAAACTATTTATTATAGTTTTTAAAAATAACATAAGGGTGCAAACGAGCAGTCGGAACTATTTTCATGACTACCGACACCCATAGACATTCGTACAGAGTATACAGATGCTTTTCAGTCCTTTCTCCTCCCTCCTACACGGACCACCGGCTACTTACACACTGCACAAAACGCGACAGCACAGGTGCCACTTCACGCTGGTAAAACCGAGAGACCTGCACGACCGGGGAGGTACCCCGGTCGTGCAGGTCCAATTCGGCAGCATGCATGCATGTAGCGTGGCACTACCTCTTACTATCTCTAACTATTTGCCTTAGTTGCATATAAAACTAATTAAATGTTTTCAGGTAAAAACATCCCAAGAGGTCTGCGTGGAGGCGAAGAAGCCTTCCATGGGATTCGCGGAAACTTGCGGGGCAGCCTTCGAGTACGGACCGAAGAAACTAAGGCCTTGGGCGAACTTTGTTAAGTATGTCAATCAGTCTTGGGACATGTTTTTTTATAATGGGGGAAAACGAGCAGTTGGAGCCATTTTCATGAGTACCGACGCTTATTGACATTCGCATAGAGGTTATACATATGAGTTGTCCTCTTCCTCCTTCCTCCGTGGGTCACTGGCTACTTACACACCGCACAAAACGAGACAGCACAGCTGTCACTTTACGCCTGTATCGAAATGTAAACGTAAATGTATAGTGCTACTGCTGCGTTTTTCTCTCACATATTGCGATTGAGCTGACTTAGCCGTTGCTCTCGTATAACTCTTGGTTTGTGAACACCGTGTGAGCTATGAGGGAAGGCGGAGGCACAAATCGAGACAGCACAGCTGTCACTTTACGCCGGTATCGTAATGTATAGTGCTATTGCTGTATTTTACTCTCGATCACATAATACCGCTGAACGGACTCAGCTATTTCTCTCGCATAAAAGAGTTATGCGAGAGAAATAGCTTTGTGAACATCGAGCTATGAGGGAAGGCGGGAAGAGGGACAGCTTAAACACGCCAATAAATGAAATTAGGCAAATTCCTCATGTACATTTCGTCTGTTTTTTATTAAGTTTACCCTTTTCAATGTGACAATATAGCTCAGCGACAACGACCTTCAATATACAAAAAAAAACATTTTCACTCTGTTCATATAAGTGTTTAACAAAAATATTGAAATAAAAGTAGGTTTGTTGAAATATTTTTGTTTTCGACATTTTAATTTAACTTGCTTAATATTTTTGAAAAGAAATAATAATTTCGATGCAATTTAAGCTAGCCCCCAATGATTGTAAAAAATGATTCAAATTGGAATCTATTGTTTTACTAAACGGTTAATTTTACTTCAATTACTGCCTTTACTTTTTAATGTTTGACTTCTTTCGAGGTGTACCTACATTTATTAGGGTTCGTGCGGTGCACATTTTCGGTGGCACATGGGAGGTAGGGAGGGAGGGCCCGGGTAGGGTAACAAAGACGCGTCTGCAGACTGCACCTCTATAGAAGGAAATATCCAATTGCCACATCACTATCCTTAAACATTTGTCTTGCTTCCTCTACAATTTATTTTTGTAATTATCTATCTTACTAGGTAATATTAGAAATGCGAAAGTTTGTATGTTTGTTTGTTACTCCTTCACGCAACTGCTAAAACGATTTTCATGAAATTTGGCGCAGACATAGAGAGTAACTTGATTAACAGGATAGTTACTATCCCGAAAATATGTTCCTATGGGATGCCATGGGATGATGTTCTATTTTCCACGGAATCGAAATTTACGCGGATGAAAACGCGGGGCGCAGCTAGTAGATTGATATAAATCAATGTGATACATATTACCTAATACCTATACCAATTCTTTTTTTTTAGTTTATTTTTTAACCACATAACATATTAATATACTTACCTAAGTTTTTAAAGAGGTTTCCATAAATGTCGTTTCGAGCGGTGTGTAAGTAGTCGCTCAATGAAATGCAGGGTGAAAGGAGGGCAACGTATCTGCTCAACAATCACGAGGATGTCCATCGGCGTATGTAGCCATGAAAATGGCTCCGACTGCTCGGTTGCCCCCCTATACTATAAAAATACAAATGAAAAAACTAAACAAATTAGTAAAAATGTATAATACTATATTATTATACTACTAATATTATATTAGCGAAAGTTTGTATGTTTGTTTTTTTTGTGTTACTCCTTCACGCAAAAACTGCTGAACATATTTTCATGATTTTTGGCACACACATAGGGAGTAACTGGGATTAACACGAAAGATTTTATCCCGAAAAAATGTTTTTTCTTCGAAATTTTCTACTTTCCGCGGGATCGAAATAATTACATTAAGTTTTGTTCCTTTTATTTGCAGAAAATTTGTTGACTACGCGCTAACGTGTACGTACTTGGCTGCGCTGAGCGTGTATATAGTTTTCATCGCTGAGAACTTCAAAGAGGTGATTTAAGCTCAATTATTTAAAATGCAAACATGAAACTTTACTTAATTTTTGGTTTTAATATCTGTGGTATAAAATGTTAATTAAGTATCATGGGACATATTGTGGTATTTGGAATGACATTTATTGATCGCACTTCCTATATCATAATGTTATCTATCTGCATAGTGAATAGGCGTGCACGTAGGAAGAGGTAGTGCCATGCTGCATTGTTGGGGAGCCGACAAGTCCGGGGAGGTACCTCTCGCTCTCATTATGCCGACGTAAAATGTTTCCTGCGATTTGTGCGTAGCCGGTGGTCTATTGGGTGAAATGGAAAGAAGAAAGAAAGAAAGAAAAACATTTATTTGAGCACAACACAAAAGACTCACACAATAATTTGGAGACTAGACGATAAATGATAATATAAAAGCATAGTGCGCCTTTAGGCTGCGCCAAAATGGTTGAGGTTCGGCATATGCTAAGTACTCATGCAATGCACCATGCACCTACCACCACCGGTATTCAAACTCACGAGTCGGCTTCTTTGGCTTTGGCTTGTCGTGTCTACCAAACAGTAAGCAAAATCTTAACATTATTTACAATAGGAATACGACAATATGAAATTAATATCTTAAGTTTAAAATAAAAATAGCATTTAACTACCCACATCACAAATTAAGACAAAGCACAGAAAGATAAGATTTAAGATATATACATTACACAACTACACCAAAATATATAAAATAAACATAAATACATAAAAAAAAATAAAAAATAAATAAAAATAAAACAAATATATTAATTATTAATACTCAACACATTTTTTTTTATATGTAATTGAGATATTTACAATGCCATGTCCGCTCTACGCTGCTCGTCAATAAGGAATTTCTTTAAAGTTGATTTAATGGGTGAAAGAGGCCGGACGGGTGCATCTGCATAATATGCGGATGTCAATAGGAGTCGGTAGTTACCGAATGGAACGCATAACGCGTACTTCCAGACACCAAAATATTAGATGAAAAATTCCAGTAGAACTTTTGAGTCAGATCAGGCCTCAAACCCAGGCCACACGTTCTGTGGTTGACATATTTACCAATAGACCGCGAAGTAGTCTCATGACATAATATAGGTAATAAAAAGAGAATCATCATCATTAGCAGAGAGAAGACGCCCACTGTTGGACACAGGGCCCCCCAGAGAGCATCACAGGTTGCGGTCACAAGCTGCTCACATCCAGCGACTCCCGACCTTGACCAGGCCGTCAGTCCACCGGGGAGGCCGCACAACACTTCGCTTACGGGCGTTTACTTGAGAACCTTTTTTCGCCAACTAGCTGTGCGCCGCGGTTTCACCCGCGTTTAATTTCTAATCTAATATATAAAATTCTCGTGTCACAGTTTTCGTTGCCATACTCCTCCGAAACGGCTTGACCGATTCTCATGAAATTTTGTGAGCATATTGAGTAGGTCTGAGAATCGGCCAACATCTATTTTTCATCCCGATATCTCCACGGGATCGAAAGTTACGCGGGTGAAACCGCGGGGCGCAGCTAGTAAATCCATATAAATTTCAACACCCTATTTCACCCCCTTAGGGGTTAAATTTCTAAAAATCCTATCTTAGCGGATGCCTTCGTCGTAACATCTACCAGGATGCCAAATTTCAGCTTGATCCGTCCAGTGGTTTGGGCTGTGCGTTGATAGATGGCTATGTCACGTTTGAGTTTTATTTAGATAGATAGTTGTCAGAAAAATAGATTGCGTGTAATACATTACTATGTTACCTAAGTTGAATATAACAATAACATAGTCAAGATCGATCAATTGGGACCAAAAAAGATGGGGTTGCTGTATGTTATAACAAAGCTCCCATGGATATTTGATTAGCTCCATAGTTCCTACTGCATTTTCATAGGACTTAGGTGAACCAAATTCGAGCTCAATCGGATATCGGAAAATAGGTGAACAGGACTGGTTTGTTTGCATGCGTATTAATGCACAAACGTTTCACAAACTTCATCTCTATTCACCCATCACAACCAGCGCACGTTCGACAGTTGACACAAACTTCAAATTCCCTCTGCACAATACCCGCGAGTAGCACGAGGGAAATTGAAAATGGAATTCTTAATAGTAAATCTGTGGACTTTTTCCATGTGCTTCTACACACAACGTTAGTCTAGCCCCATCAATGGAAATATATTTAATATGTTTTATAAATTTGGGATATTCTATATATTTAAGATTTTAATCATAGAAATACATAATATTATATAAATATGATCTAGGCGGTATTCGAACCCGCGACTCCCGGTGAAACATGCTTCGCTTATCCGACCTCTGTACCACTGCCGACTGCACCAGCATGTCGTCAATGATTCTAAGGGGTTCTAAAGGGTTCCGTATCTTAAATGGAATTTGTAGTTACTTTGCCGAACCCTAAAAGAAAGATTCCATTATCTCTTTGTTGAATAACAAGAAGACAACAAAATTTTTCTTTCTTTTGATGAATTTAAAGAGTTTCGAACTTCAAATTTTCTTGACGAATGAAGTTCAGAGTCAAGAGTCAAGCTTAAGACCCTTAACATACTTCTTAGGGATCCGTACCTCACAAGGACAAAGGGATCCGTTAAAGGAATCACACTATGGTCCCGTACATACATACAAGGGTAAAACAACTATTTTATGATAACTTGGTTATCCGCATGTCCTAACCATAAACGAGCAGTTGAAGCCACTTTTAGGAATACCCACGCACATAGACAACCGTATAGAGGATGTACAGATGCGGTACCCTCATTCCTCATCCCCCCTCTTTGGGCCACCGGCTACTTACAACGCACGAAACGCAACAACGCAGATGCTACTTCACGCCAGTATCGTTTAAGTCAGAGATACCTACCCGGTCGTGACGGTACAATTACATGCATAAATGCAGCGAGAGTACCTAAGACGTGCTTAATAATGGTCGCCGCACACTTATCAACTCGGAAAGGAATAGTAAACGCCTCGCCGAGAAAAGCGAAGACGATACGATTACGTTACATTTCCCATTAGTGTGCGTTGCAGTATGAAGTTTCATAGAAAGAATACTGACCGGCTCGAGGTGATACGGCTACGATCCCTTTCTATGTTGTAAAGTGTGCTGCGTCCATAAATATGATAGAATGATTATTTTTTATTTAATTTCCAGGTATTGGACGAATACATTCCAGACTACAAGATCTCCGTTGAAACCTACTGCGCTTTAACTCTACTGCCTCTTGTGCTGATATGCCAGATACGGAACTTGAAATGGCTGGTCCCGTTCTCGGCTCTGGCCAACGTGTTCCTGGTCGTCTGCTTCGGCATCACCATGTATTACATCTTCACGGACCTTCCGAACCCTGCGGAGAGGGAGATGGTGGCCAGCATCACCCACTGGCCTTTGTTTATCAGGTAAATATTATGGCCTCAGCCGAACTGGTGCCTTTAGGCTATATAGAAATGCAAAAATATTTGTGCTAATATTATTGAGTCTGGTGTCACTTGCCAAAAAAAATCAACTATACCGACTGCTATGCTATTAAAATAGGCTATATTTATTAAGTTAATTAAAAAAATTATATCTTACGAACACAAAGCGAGCCTGACGGAGATGAGGAAAGAATGGCAACCGAACAGACCAGAGCTTATTATTATTAGTATAGTCAGCCTGGTGTATCCCACTGCTGGGCATAAGTCTCTTTACCCCTCTCCACACCTCTCTACCAATTGCCAGACAGCGCCAATCTTTCCAGGTAAATCTTTACACAGTAATAATTGTAATGATTTCTTAAATTTACGGTAGTCCTACACATTGTAATAAAAGTATTCTAACGGATTTTTGCTGACAGACGGCCTAATGTCATAAGTTATTAAAAGTGCCTTCTGAAACGTCGGGATAAAATACTTAAATAAACCGCGATAAAATCCTTTAAAATAGCTTTATGATACTGAGCAATCATCGTGTTCAAAATGTTTTCCTGTTATTTTATAATGATTTTAAACTTTACACAGTTTCAAATCTGTAATAGTTGATGATAATATGTTAAACTAACAAATTAAAATCATGAAAGACAAAATACTTCAAAGGATTTTCCGCATCGCTGGAAATGCTTTTTCCATATCGTGATTTTACTGCCACTACTTTTTTATTCAACAAACATTTGTGTTTGTCGAACAAAATATAAACCATAATAAATAAGAATAAAAAAGTAAAATAAACAGTGTACTTTAGAACATTTTTTGTAAATGGTAGCTTTTTCCACCAATTGTCAACTGAGCAACGAAAGCACGAAGTTTAAATAAGGTTCTTATAGAATATTCCATTCGCAGAATTTCTCTTTGAATATTTTCTAAGGATTACAAGGAATCTTTTTTTAGAAGACGAATTATATCATATTATATAAACTATGACGACATAATAAAGAAAGGATACTAAATTCCAGATGTTCGTCGTAGTAATCTACGGATCTTTAAAGGTCACCGCACACATATCAACTCAGAAAGAGATCGTAACCGTATCACCTTGAGCCGTTCAGTATTCTTTGCATGAAACTGCATACTGCAACGCACACTAATGGGAAACGTATTGGTATCTCTCACTCACTTAATACCGTGACATAGTACGTACTATGCTGCTGCATTTTGTGTGGCATGTACCTTTCTAATGCTCGACTGCTACCTTATACTATCTGTAATATAAGTATAAAAATGAATGTTTGTCTGTTTGTCCTTTATAGAATCGGAGCAGTACCTACATTTGATCATATTGTGATGATCTTTAGCAAAGTTGTTGTGCTTGATCCCATGAAAGAGAAAATAAAAATCATATCCCTTGAGGGTAACAGATGAATTTTATTGATTATGTTACGCGGGTGAAACCGAGGGCACAGCTAGTATTAAATAAACGTTCAATTCTTATTCAGCACAGTTATCTTCGCAATGGAAGGCATCGGCGTGGTAATGCCCGTGGAGAATGAAATGGCCAAGCCCGAGCAGTTCCTCGGCTGCCCCGGCGTGCTCAACGTGGCCATGACTATCGTCATCTCGCTGTACGGCATCGTCGGCTTCTTCGGGTACATCAAATATGGCGACAGCGTGCGGGGTAGTGTCACCTTGAACCTGCCTCAGGATGAAATGTAAGTCCAGTCTTCCTTGCCCTACAGCCTTCCTCGACTAACTAATACTGAAAGAATTTTTCATATCGGACCAGTAGTTCCAGAGATCATTTTCGCGCGCGTTTAAAGAAACAAAAAACTAACTCTTAAATAATTCGTATAGATAAAGTTTGGCGACAGCGATCCTGTTGCTTATAGATCCGAGACGGGACAAATTACTTTTTTTTATATACGTTGTTTTTTTTATATATAATTAATACGTTGATATATCGTTACGTAAGGGTAGACAGGTTCGCAGTGAAGACCGGTAGTAGACCGGCCAGTCGCCGGGGTGCCCTGTCGCTGACAGATCCGGGGCCCTCCATTACGGCAGCCGAAGGCTCTCGCAGTGGTTTTTGGTCGGTAGTGGTTCTTCATGTACTGAGTCCGACACACCCTCCCGGTTCACCCAGGGCCGGGTGGACGGTGCGTAAAAGCATTTTCCCTGCGACAAAAAAAAAAAAAAAAGGGCAGACAGGTTAAGAACTCTGTACTGTGGATTCTTTCGCGATCGTTCAAACTATTGGTGTTTTCTTCGAAGTTACTAACATATAGTTTTCATATATATTTTTTAACTATATCAACTAAAATGTTTAATGTCTATGTCTTAATAATAATAATAGTTAATCTGCGTGTCAATATTATTACATTTACTAACATAGTTTTAAGTCATTACTAACAAAGTGGGTGTTTTGTTTCCTGGTAAATTAACTAAATAAAAAAATTAGTGATGTAAATATCTCACCAGTCACCTGTATAATAAATAAATATTATTTTATTCCAGATTAGCACAAAGCGCGAAGATATTGATGGCCCTCGCGATCCTCTTCACGTACAGCCTGCAGTTCTACGTGCCCATGGAGATGATCTGGCGCGAGATCCAGGACAAGATCTCAGTGCGCTTCCACAACATCTCCCAGGTCGCCATCAGGACTGGCGCGGTCATTGGATCAGGTAGGAAACTTTGAAACCCTTGGAAATATCGGCTACAGCGGCTTATGTGTACCCGTAAAGCAACAAGGATCCCCAACGGCTATTCAGTTTCTATCGAGAGACTCTCATCTCACAATATCAATAAGGGCACTTCCGCACATATACTGCATTATTTTTGTAATGCCACCGTTCAGACCGTGCACTATAATATAAGATGCCTTTCAAGACCCTTGCTCGAATCATTAAAGCGCCTCCTTCTCCTATTCTGTTTTTCCCTTTCGTGATGAAATTTTGAAACGAAAATTAGTTAAGAGAGAGCAGGGGGAAAAAAGATCAAAGTGCATGGTATTTGCACCCTACATAATCCAGGCCTTTTTGTTTAATTTGCTTCATCTGCGGCGCTGGCTATCATTTCTAGCTACTTTGTCCCACCATCAGTAGTCTTGATCTGTCGATCGAACCCGGGAAGTGAGGCGTGATGAATCAAAGATAGACCCACTGTAACTACGGAGCGCCTGAACAAACCGGATCATATCCTGATCTGCCCCTTCGATCCTCAATCATACACACAATGATGTCATGAGCGCTAACACCAGAGGGCGTAGAACTGCCGCAGTACTGGAACGGGCTCATATGAATACTTTATCACGCATTATCTCAAACATACATCTCCATAAGTCTAAATGTCTTATGAAGAAGAAGACAAGTCTCGATCCTTAATATACGTAAAGGATACTCAAACACCCCATTTGTTTGAGTAATACCTTACGCATATATACTATTATGCTACTAATGAGTGATCGCACATTCCTAGGTCGTTAGGCCATTAGGCGCCCAGAACGCTCGTTTGCCAAATTCCAGCGACTACACGCCGTAATAAAATTACGTTACTGCCCGTTTTATGAGCTCGCAGCAATAAATATAGTCACGAATTTCGATTAAAAGAATTGTAGGTACATAGCAAAGCAATTATGGGTGAACGTACAGTCGATGCCAGAAGTCGTTGAATGAATTAATTGTTACAAAACTCTTTAGCACTTATAAAAGAAAATTCGCTCAACGATCTTAGAGCTTAAAATATATTCAACAATTTAAATTAACTAGTGATCCCACGAAGATCGAAATTAGATCTAAGTGAAACTTTTTTGTAATTAAAAACTAAATATCATATGACATGTTACGTCATTGTAACTAAGGTTAACAAATGTAGACAGAGGAAGCATAGAAACAATTTGTGTAGAATTTTCACCACTACAAAGAATACATAGAAACTTTATCAATAATTTTATTGAGTCAATGTGTCAAATGCATAGTAGTGTGTGTAATATTTTATTTGTTAATTTAATGTACTTTATAATCATTATTTAAAAAAAATATATTAGCTTTCTGCCATTCTCTTATATATAAACTATAAGTGTGCCAAATTTCATACTCCTCCGTCCGCGAAATTTACATAAAAATGTAACCGAAGTTTTTGCTTTACATACTAAAATATAGATTAAAACTAAATTAAAGTTCTATGCATTATTTGTACGTATTGGAACTGTTAACTTTTGGAGCTGACTGTACATTCACAAAATAAATATTTATTTATAATAAAGTAGGTACTTTAAACTCCTGTTGCTCCTGTTGAAGGAAAGATCAGAATCGATTTTCATTTGTACAAATTCTTCTCATTAAGTATTACGTTTCAACTTAAAATAATCTAATAATATAAACTACAATATTATGTTTTACCGAGAGAAAAGAAAAAAAAGATCTCAATACTGTAGCGGGTCGGCGATGGATGCTAGTACTTAGGCTAGTACTTAGTCATCTAGGCGTTCATTGAAGGCATATGTCCTGCAGAAGACCAATATAGGATGATGATGATCGTATATTCCTCGTGTTCTGAACTCAGTCCTTTTTCAGTTGCCATCGCCGCGGCCTTCCCTGACCTGGAGCTCTTCATCAATCTCTGCGGAGCTATCTTCTTGTCCAGTCTCGGACTCCTCACTCCAGCCGTCGTGGACACCGTGCACAACTGGGAGAGAGGCCTCGGCAGATACAACTGGATCCTCTGGAAGAATATCCTGGTCACTCTCATCTCCTTCGTGGCTCTGTTCGCCGGGTCCTTCATCTCGATTTTGGGCATAGTGGAGAACTACAGGGGTTCCTCTGATGTTGTAGAACTAGCCATGAATGTTACGAATACTGTATAATGGGGATTTCTACGGTTGTTGGTCTGTGTAGATAAAAGATATTCAAGGAAAAATGTAAGTCTTCAAAGGGGTGTAAACGTGATTAATTAAAAAAATATCTAACATATGTCTGTGTCAGTACACGCATCAGGCGAAAAGGTCTTATTGAAGTTTTATGGATTTTCGTAGGCGATGACGTGTTACTTGAAATAGACCAAGTTTGATTAATAATAGACCAAGTTTTCATCCTCATTTCATTCAAGAAGACTTAAGTCTTTCTGTCACATAATTCAACAGTCCACACGTTTGAAGAGATGACATAGTGTAACTCAATCTAGGGAATAAATCTAATGTTAAAGTAGATATAAGGTTTTTATAAATATGATATATAATGTGTGATATTTACGTAATATAATGATCAAGATTGTGAGGTACGAACAAAATATGGGTGAGTTTTTGAAAAAAGTTGCATCCTCATGAAGAATTATATCGTGCACTAAGGAAAGTAATATATTGCCATGTAGAATGGAATAGTTTTAGTATATATTATCAAAAATAAGTACAAACAGAAAACAAATATAAAATACTACTAATAGAATGTATATAAGGTGTCACAAAAGTAAGTTCACATACAAAAGAAGATAGAACTATATGACGAAAAAACGTAGTATTTGGCCGATCCGTTTGTTGGGCGTCTTGCTATGAAATTGCACACTGTAAAAGAACAGCTCCAAAACTGGTACCAAGTTTTATAATTTTTAAAAGGTAATTTTAATGTTAACTTTATTTCATACCATATTTTCGGACATCAAAATTGAACATAATTCCCGATCACATAATGCGGAATTATTTACTTTCTGCAAAAGATTCACTGCCCGATCGCGACACTAATTATTTGCATAATTCATTAAGTACATATGCGAATTCGTGTTACATTTTCAGGAGCAAGAGATTGCATAAATTAGCCATTTTCCAGATTGCATTTGCGATGTTATAATATAGTGAACTGTATATGTAAATGGTTGGAATTCATTTCCGCAGGCATCATGATATACATACGCAGGCATATGACGACGCAGGCATATGAGGCACGATACGCAGGCATATTATGACGTTACCTATGTTTGTAGATAATCCTGCGTGCGAATGTTTAAAATTATAAATACTTATTTATACTTCACGCTCTGGTTAAGCGTAAATATGATTATAAATAACAATAAAACTGCTTTGACGAATTTTATAGCGATCAAAACATATCAACCCCGGCCATAATGCGCTGTGGCGTAATACATTCAGATAACAAATAATAAAAACCGGTCAAGTGTGACTCCGATTCGTGCACGCAAAAAGTTATGTCTGTTGTTTCCTTAAATATTTGATCATCAAATATTATCATCAAATATAAAAAAAAATACATCAAATTTTGATGTATTTTTTTTTTAATGAACATACAACTAAATATTCTGTGAGCGATACGACATGTTTCAATTTTCAAATGGTTTAGCGTAGTTATTTTGGCGAGAGGACTGTGTTGACAGATATCATTCTGCTAGTTATTTAAGGTACTCGGTGATACGTAAAAGTTGTTTATTCCTACGTGAAACGTTTACTTAAATTTTATAATATTCTTTAATATTTTAATTTCTAGACTAGATTTTTTGTAATTATGATGTTAAGATGAGAAAGAGAAATGAGATGCGGGAAACCTAATTAGTCTAAGATCTTTGAGTATTATCAATTAACAAAATCTCCTTAATAAAGACTAACGAGATATAATATAATCCATCTTAATTTAGTTGTACACTGCCAACGTCGTACTTATAATTATAGGTCATAATAATTTTAAACAGTATTTCAATATCCTTGACCATAAAAATACATACTCGTACATCGATAATAAAAAAAATAATCGTTCAAAGTATTTTTAAAAAATATTTTTTTGAGTAAAGAAATAAAGAAAGATTTTTTTATTGGTAAAAGTCATCATCATCACAGATGCCTAAATAGGTACTTACATTAGTTTTAAAAAAAACAATAAAATATAAATAATGGAGTAGACGCTCATAGATTTGAACTATTCCACAACAAACAATGATCAATTTGAGGTACCTACTTATAAGGACCAATTTTAGATATAGGGACCAATTTTAGTTGCTCCGGCACTTATATTACTTATATAGATTTATTAAAGGCTTTTACCGAAATAATAAATTATATTTACAGTACAAATCTTCAAGTGTTAATGTTATATTTTAAAGTAGTGTTGGCTGCCATAAGATTTGATAAAATCATATTTAAAAATATTCACCTATAGTATGACTACTGTAGTTTGACCTAAAAAGAAATCTAGATTTACAAGCTGTTACACTTTGCCATGATATTTTTAATCACGAGTAAGAGTACAAATACTTTAAAACAAGGTATTTTATTAAGTGACCTTATTTAATTGATATTAAATTGATAATTAGGAAATATTTATTATCGACGATTTAAAAATTCAAAATTTGTTAATTTAAGCACATGCTTTGCTAACTACTATAATATTTACAATTCAAACCATTAAATATCGTAAAGATGTCTCGCTATTATACTCGTAAATCACGCACATTATCTTATAATGAAAACTGTACTTAAAACTAAACAACTTTATATGAATCTTTTATTAAAAAGGTTTGTTTACTATCCATGTTCAAATTAAAAATTTTATTTTGGTTTATTTAATATTTAATTCACGCTTCAAAAAAGAATGGTGTTCTCGATTCGATTATGTTTTGTAAGAAAAGTAACAGAATAGATTTTATTACGGTTTATTTAACTATTTTACAAACTTGACTTTTCAGAATATTTACGTCCCTCGATCTCAGAGATCTTGATTAATTAAACCTCAATAAAACCCGGTCGCGTACTTTTCTTACAAAGAGTAAGTACCTACAACGCAAATGTACATGCCTACTTCGTTAGGGAAATAGCATGAAGATGATGTTGTTGTAACAATGCTTAACATTTGCGTAAACTCTTTATTATATTGTAAGCACACTATTCGAGGTCCAAGAGGGTACACATGTTTTATTTTCTGCAAATTATAAACTAAACTAAAAATCATTATAAATGTTACGAAAAATGTAAATAATAAAATGAATTTACATTTAGACATTTTGTAAATACATTCCATAATTTAGTTAAGTTTAATGTAAGCATTAACATTAATCGTAAGAATTGTGATATTGTAACTTCAAATGAAGTTGTAAAATAAATTGTAGCTTTTATTTGATTATTTCATTCAACCCTTATTGTTCTTTTGGTTTTTTTTTCACTTTGGACTAACAAGATAAGAATATTTTAAAACTAAAAAGAAAAGAATATTTTCAAGACAACCCACCAATTTTAATTTAGATTGAAATTTCTGTCCCAATTTACATCAAGATCTTACATAATCTTGATAAAGGCGTTTGAAAAAGTTTCTTAACTTCTTCGCGTTGGTCTTTTTATTTTGCTCTGGGGCGCTAAGTGAAGTACGAGTATGTAGCTAATTATTGACTTTCGTTCCGACCGAAGAAAAAATATTTGAAGTATAATTTATCGACACCATGTTTTTTTATAACATCACGGGTCAAACGGAGGAATTCAGTAAGAGGTAGTGCCACGCTGCATGCTTGCATGCAGCTGAATTGGGCCGGCACGACCGGGGAGGT
>LUGF01047365.1:35868-46829 GCA_001625245.1 Calycopis cecrops
AAAAAAAAAAAAAGAGAAAAAAGCCGTAAACGCCACACGTGCCTTGGTAAGGTACCTCTAAATTGTTAATCATCAAATCACCTCAGCGAGTAGCCAGTCCCATAAGAGGTCAAAGCCACTTCCATTACATCCTGCACCATAGAACAACCCCTAAACGACGGGATAGCACAATGAGGTGGAATTTCTAACCCGCCCTGTGCCTTCTCCTTTTTTATAGTATAAGCGGGCAAACTAGCAGTCGGAGGATTGAGGAGGGGGGAGAAAGGAGGGCAGTGCATCTGTATGGCCTCTATGCGGAAGTCTATGATCGTCGATAGTCATGAAAATGGCTCCCACTGCTCGGTTGCCCCCTATATCATAAAAGAAAAAATAAGGCCGACGTCGAGCAGTGAACCTATAAAAGGTTAATGATGATGATGAAAAGTGTGGTCACATTTGAGACGCAGAGATTTCGTGACGTAACAAGTGTCTTATTACGTCAGCAAATAAGAGCTAAGTGTTGAGACACCATTCAAATATTGTTTGTCGAGTTTGGCAATAGAAATGTAAGGCGTGTAATTAGCCGGTGGCCCATGGAGGTGGGAGCAGAAAGGGGGGCAGCTCTGTATAGCCTCTATACGAATGTCCATGGGCGTCGGTAGTCACGAAAATGGCTCCGACTGCTCGTTCACCCCCTATATCAGAAAAAAAAAAAATAAATAAAAAGGGAGGAGTTAAGCTGCGTTGCAGCCAAATTGGGTCGGCGCGACTGGTGAAGTACCTCAAGCTCATAGTATGATGCCTCAAAGCTCAAAGTTTGCTTTTCGTGTGGTTTACAAGTTGCCCATTGGGGGGATAGTAAGGTACTGGGCAACACGTGCGTAATAGTTCTGCGAATGTCTACCCGATATTAAAACGACTTATTTATAGTATCAGGAAGAAGACGAGCAGTCTGAGCCATTTATATGACTACCGTCTCCTATAGACATCATTGAGTACACATATACGTTGCCCTCTCTGCTCCACCCATCTTTATGGGCCACCGGTAACTTACACACTGCACAAAAGGCAACAGCACAACTACCGCTTTGCGTCGGTTTAGTTTAAGAGAGAGGTACCTCCTGATCGTGCCGGTTCAATTCGGCTGCACGCATGCGGTGTGGCACTACCTCTTACAGAATGGTATAAACGACAATAAATATAGAAGTGCGTATGTAATGATGCACTTAATCTTTACTCACAGATCCTGCAACAATAATAATAATAATTATAAAGTCTTAGATCTCATAAACGGGTACCGGATAATGCAAATAAAACTCATAATATTATATTTCCTGCATAGTCATAACATGCAGGAAATATATTTTGAATGAACAGAACAACAAACTCGAGCGTAAGCGAAATCGAAAAACTCAGTTGTGAGTTTCTAGGTACTGCAGGAGTTCCACAATTGAGTTCTTATAACTTACGAGAGAGTCACAAGTTGTGCTGCAACTGGGTCGTCGTCATTATAATATAATACACTGGGACTGCCTCGTGGTCTAGTGGTAAGCGTGTTTAACCACAGACGTGAGGTCCTGGGTTCGAATCCCGGGTCGGACCAAAAAACATTGTTATTGGGATTTTTCAATTTCTAATAACAGTCCGGAGTCAGGAAGTTGGCGGTGATACACCCCCGTGCCTCGGAGAGCACGTTAAGCCGTCGGTCCTGCGCCTGATTTCTCACCGGTCGTGTCGGATTGCCGTCCCATCGGAATATGAGAATGAGGGAACAGAGAGTGCACTTGTGTCTGCGCGCACACGTGCACTATAATATATCCTGAGCAGATGGCTCGTATCTATAGAGACGGCCTGCGCTGTCACACATGTTAGTAAGAGGTAGTGCCACACACATACACGAAAACGGCCGCGGCGTAAAGTGTCAACTGAGCTGTCGCTTTTCGTGTGATGTGTAAATAGCCAGTGGCCCATGGAGGGAGGAGCGCAACGCATCTGTAAAGCCTCTATGGATGTATATGGATGTCCGTATATTTACCTATTGTCTTGTGTGCGTGTTTATGTCACTCCTCCTTAACGAGTGGACCGATTTAGACGAATTTTTATGTGTGTGTTTAAGGGGATTTGAGATTAGTTTAGATTCACAAATCAACCCGGCAGATGGCACTGCCAGATGGTTGTCGGTATCTCGAATATTCAATATTGTAGAGTAAAATAATGGGTCGACAATTCGGTCCCTTAACATTACACGTTACCACGTTACGTTAACATATTTTCCATTAATGACGAGACAACGTCCGTCGGGCAGCTAGTACTATATAGAAAATATAAAGTATATACCTTGCGATAGTTTCCAAGAAATATATATCTCCGACCTAATCTCAGACTTACCGAACACACAAAATTCCATAAAAATCGGTCGATTTTAAGAATTTTGCCACAAGCACCGTGGCACGAGATCTTTGTCGGCCGTCTATATAGACGTGCCATCTGCGCATACTACGGACATATTATAGTGAACAAGTGTGCGCGCAGACACAAATGCACTCTCTATTCCCGCATTCCCATATTCCGATGGGACGGCAATCCGACACGACCGGTGAGAAATCAGGCGCAGGACCTACGGTTTAACGTGCTTTTCGAGGCACGGGGGTGTAACACCGCCAACTTCCTGACTCCGGACTATTAGAAGAAATAGAATAGTAATTATAAAGTAGTACATAATATATATATTATTCATTGATCATTCATTGCTACAAGTAAATCTGAGTAAAACTGAATTAGACCCTGAGCGTTATGAGCTATTTATTCTATGCGAGCTATTCAATGATAATAAGTAAACAAGGTTGTTTACGAGGATAATAATAATAATAATAATAATAATATCTGTGGACTTTACACACCACGTTAGCCTAGCCCCGTGTTAAGTACCGTAAGGACTTGTGACGGGTACTAGACAATGGAAATGTACTCGTATCTATTTAATATATAAAATTCAAAGGTGACTGACTGACTGTTTATCAATGTCCAGCCCAAACCACTGAACGGATCGGGCTGAAATTTGGCTTGCAGACAGATGTTACGAGGTACACATCCACTCAGAAAGGAAGGAGAAATTCAACCCCTAAGGGTGTGAATTAGTGTTGTAGTTTATATGGATTTCTTAGAAATTAAAGGTGGGTGAATCCGCGGAGCCCAGCTTGTGGAATATATTTTTAATAAATTGAAAATAAATCTGAATTTTTACATAGAATAGATAGAACAATACATATTATAATACATAGATCCATGAGCTGGACAGGATTCAAACCCGCGACCCCTCGCGCAACATGCTCATCTTCTTGTAAATCTAAAGTTGGCTTTTGTATAATATTCTGTAATTGCAACCGCGTATTACTAGTAAAAACAAGACCTAAATCTGCCTAAGCCTCGGTGAAAACATGGGTTAAGATTCCAGGAATATCAACGTGAGTTGCTTTTAAGTACTTTAAAACTTGTGTTTGAAATTTGATAAGTCCAAAGGGCGCACCCAGGCGCAAATAAATCTACGCATTAACCAATGAAAACCTTACCACAGAATTCAGCGAATTAAATAGAAATCTATCTAATATTAGTTAAAAATATAGGCTAAAATAAAGTAAGTCAAATGCGAAAACTAACTAACATTAAATAAAACAAATAACTTTAATAAATTATATTTGAATGTACTTTTTATCGCTCACGATATCAAGACGTATCTAACGTCAACACATTCTTTAAAACCCGTCAAGGCTAGCGCGGAACGTACAACTCTACAAACATAAAATATAAACATAAATAACCTCAAAAACAATACCCTTTTGTCACAGTCGGGTAAACAAGGTTCGCTGATGACGTAAGTTATTCTCACGGAGTCAGCAGTGGAGCAGAAGTGACCCACAGCGTCTGAGTCTCGGAGGCAATTGTCATTTGACAACAGATAAGTTCGCGCCTGTTTCGCCCTGCCGCTCGCTGCGCAAACGCGTGTGTTGTGTCGTGACTGTTGTGTTGTGCGTGTTGATACGTGTGGGTACGTTGTTTTCATTACGCCTAGGATTAAGTATTTGTCAGTATGATATTTTTTATTTATTAGCGTTCTAGAACTATTCAACAGAAACTAAAACTAAACTAAAAATAACTTAAAAAATGTAAGTAGTAAGTAGTAAGCAAGTTTTAACACTAAATATATTTTGTTATATTTTATGCAAAACATAGAATAATTTTAAAAAATTTAAAATTGTTTGAAAACGCAATAATGTGTGTTATTATCTTTTTTGTAATAAACCTATAAAAAAGGATCAGCAAATCTTCAGCATATTTTATATTACGTTCTAGTTTTTTCGATTGGAAAAAAAACAATTCTCTTTTGTCCCCAAAAATTAAACTATAAATAAACTTACACGAGACTGGCGTAAAGTAACAGCTGGTCTATCGCGTTTCGTGCAGTGTAAGTAGCCGGTGGCCCATGGAGCTGGGAGGAGAAAGGAGGGCAGCGCATCTGTATAGCCTCTATGCGGCCGTCTGTCTATGGGCGTCGGTGGTCATGAAAATGGCTCCGACTGCTCTTTTGGGGGCAAACGAGCAGTCGGAGCCGACTGCTCATTTGCCCCCTTTACCATAAAAAAGCTATATTTTTTTAAATTATTTAGTTTGAAATTAGGAGCAGACTGATCATCAAATGCAAATTCATTAATAGATCTCGTAACTCTGCATCTTGAGCCATCTCATTGAAAAACAACATCACTTTTTTGAAATATTGTAGTAACGACTTATTGGAGAAACGGCGTAGCTTATAACTCGACTGCATCTAACGCACTTCAAGTGTCAAAGCCTTAACTTTTTTTGTTGACGCAGGGAAGTACATTTAACCTAGGATACCTAGGAGACCTATGTGGCACTCGACACTTAGTACAATACCTTCAAAGGCAGCCTTCAGCCGCTATTAGTGCCTAACGAGTGTAACATCCGCCGAATTTTGGTCGCGGCCGTGATTTCTATAGAGATTAGTCATCTGCGTGAGATTATATACACACACTTGTGACTTTTAATAATAATAATATCTGTGGACATAATATCATAACTACGTTACTCTAGCCACGTGCTAAGTACCGTAAGGACTTGTGTTACGGGTACCAGAAAATATATTAAATATGGTTTATAAATTTAAGAAATATGTAAGATTTTTATTAAAGAAATACTTATATACACAGATAAACATCCATGACCTAGGTGGGATTCGAAATAGCGACCCCCGGCGCAACATGCTTCGCTTATCCGAGCCTTGTACCACTGCGCCAGCCTGGTCGTCAATAGTGCATATGTGTGGGTATACACACACGTGCTCATTATTTATCTGATGGGACGGCAGTAGGACATGAACGGAGAGAAATCAGACACAGAACCGAATTAATGCACTCATAATAACATTTTTGATCACAATCTGCGGCTGGTCATACAAGGTTGATAAAAGCGAGAGGCATTAAATGAAACCACATATTTGGTGTATCGTTTCCAGGCTACACAACAAAAATCACATGAATCGAAGCAATAGTTTAGCCACAGGAATTTTCTAAAGTTTTTTCTCACTACGTACACGCTGTATGTACCGCAGCGAATCGTTGACTATGGCCGGCCGAGGTCGTTCACCCCGTGCTCGCTGTAGCCGCCCGGTACAAAGCATGATTACATTTTTGGCTATTTAACTTGGTAGAAAAAAGTATTTTCTTATACTTGTCGTAAACGTTTTTTTAATAGTTTCGGATTAGCTGAAGGCACTAATTATAGTATATTATGTGGTTTTAATTTAATGCCTCTTGTTTTTATCAACCTTGTATATGCTATCGCCCGTGGAGGGATGAGGGAGGGCAAACGCATCTGTATAATCTCTGTCTATAGGCGTCGGTAGTCATGAAAATTGATCCAACTGCTCGTTTGCCTCCTTATACTATATTTAAAAAAAACCTATAAAAGATGACAAACTGTGTGTCTCAGACAACTGGAGAATACTCCTTAACGGACATGATTGTACACTGAAAGACACGCAAGAGCGACATTAGCGCACTCCTTACTACTAACTCATACTTTTTTTATAAAACATGACAAACTGCGTATGTCAGATCCGGCAACTGCAGTTTACTCCTTCGAACATGATTGTACACCTGTGCGTAAGAGACATAAGCGACATACGCGCAGTAAAGCAGTACGCTGGTGTTACACTAGGTTGTCCTTTTTCAGAGTTTTGCTTCTTATATTATTTGCGGCGCGACTAATCATTTCAGTAAACTAAATAAATATTGATGCTAAGCAAACTTTAGTTCCAATTAAGATTCGCCATAATATTACCGCCGAGTTCCCCAAATTTATGCGTCGTTTGACCTTTCAAACAACCATAAACTCGTTTAAATAAACCCACATACAAAAAATGTGCGATTTAGATTCTATTATTACTGCTAAAACTTGATTTGCTAAATAATGAGTGCGAGTTCGACTCGCACTTGGCCGTTTGTTATATGCGGCATAAACACTCGGATCCATTTGTTGCGTCTTTTAATATCCACAAAGAAGATAACGAATCCATATATCCACACATGCTATGTCTTGTGTGCGTGTGTGTCACTGACCTCATCCTAAAAGACTGAACCGATTTTGACGAATTCTTTTGTGTGTGTTGAAGGGGATTTGAGCATGCAGTCCTATGGCAAAATTTAAGCGGGTGAAGCCGCGGGGCATAGCTAGTATTTCATAATTCCATCCACCATTGAGCCACCGACTTATTACAAACTGCAAGAAATGGATAGACATGACTTTTATAGTATAATAGAGCAATTCTTCCCCAGTCTTGGCGGGATCGGCTGCAATGCACAACCTCTTTAAGGGTTCTTACTAAAGGTTTTTGAGGTTAAACTTCTTCACTCGCGCTTGACTTGGCGAGTAAGCTGACGAAAGCGTTACAAAAAGGTGTTGATCGCGCGAGCCGAGAAACGGAAGTTGTCATTCAAATTCAAAACTCAAATTCGATCAAGTGAAACTTTTTTGTAATTAAAAAAGAAACATCATATTATGACATGTTATGTCTTGTTATTGGTAATGAATTTGTGTATTAAATCAATAATTAAGTTTTACTTCAGTTGTGTGGTCTAAAGAACACATTTTTTTTATTGTAATGAGCTTACTTTGATACATTTACTATGTCACCACTTCCAAATTCTGTGAGAGGTAGTGCCACGCTACATTGCAGCTGAAAAGGGGTCGCAAGCCCGCAGAGGTACCTCTCGCTCACAGAATATCGGCGTAAAGTGACAGAGTGTGGGGGGGACCATGGAGGGGAAGAATGGAAGGCATCGCATCTCTATAACGTCTTTCGAAGTCATAAATGGCTCCGGCTGCTTGTTTGTCCAAAATATTGTGCCGCAGGGTTATATAGACTGCGTAGAAACCTTTTGCCCGTGCGTTGTAGCGACATATTTGTCCACAGAGACTGTGCCACCAATAATTCGCTTGAGAATCGCAAATTAACGTTTTAAATATTAGAGTAAGGTTGAATATGTATTCCATCACATTAACTCACGGTACACATACACCAGATGGTTTTTTCCCCACGCCCACCATATTCGTCCCTCCATTAGCATTTAGATGTAGCAAGTTTTTTCGCAGGCCGCGTGTCCTCACCGGGTTTTTGTGGTCCGGTCTGTTTTGCTCCGAGTTCCGCCTCGTACCGATGAACAAAACATACAAAAAACTCGATCCACGGGACTTATGGTGAAGGTCAATGCCCCAGATATTGAAAGTTTAGGAATTGTATTCAATTGTCGAATGAGGAAGGATTAGTTTCGGCGAATCACGAGAGTGAAACTTAATCATTATTAATTATTGGAGAACCCAAGGATGTGAAGAACATCTGTTTAGGCTCTTTAGGGTCTCAATATTTCTTTGGGCGATGGTACCCATTAAAATGGCTCCCAATAAGAACCTCTTTAGTGATACGAATTCGAATCTCCGTTCTGTGCAAGCCTGATCCTTATTACTTATAAGATCTTAAAATTAAGTTCCTTTTGTATGTATTTTTCAATTATAAAAGGTCTTTTATCTGTCTGTCTGTTATCATTATGTCATGGTTTACGTTTACACACACATTAAGTTACCGAGTCTGAAGATCTCCTGACTCTCATTCTTACGGTGCCCGGACGAGGATTTGATAAGAGAGTGTGAGTTAGTACCATTTAAGATTGGTGGCCCTCATTGGCCAAAGTTATCGGGGAAATACCGCTCACTTAAGAGCAAGTAAAGCAAGGGCTATTACACGGAAATTGTTATTACATTAAGGATAGGATGCGTGAGGTAATTTGCTTGTGTTTTGGTGGAATTATTAGAAACAGGACTCATCGTGCGTCTGAATGAAACACGGTAATTGCAATGGAGCAGGGTATTCCCCATTATTATAAATAATATATCGTTTCGACTAATTTGAGTCACTCGAAGGCCGAAGCTAGTATATAGTATAGAATAAAATAGAATATTTATTTCTGTAGTACAATAATTTTAAAAGTCTTTGTCGTAACACGTGAAAACAAGAAATTTCGATGCGGGAATAATTTTTTTAAAAGTTTTATTATTTATGCAAGAAAAGAAACGTCTCTGAGCGTCATTAATACCGTTTACAAAATTCTCTATTTTTTTAAATTTGATTTTTTTTCACGACCATCATTTTAACATTAAAATATAATAGTTCACTCTTTTATTTCTAATTACTATTAAAATAATAGGTATCACGATTTTAGTGTTTTGATGGCATAATTTTAATTAGTCCCTGCATCACACATTATTTTTATTCTAAAATCGAAATTCTAAATTTCTAAAATTTTTATTTCAATGGCAACGCTATACCTATTAAATTAGAGCGCTGCTGTCACCTTTGATTAGACGTGTATAATTATAATCAAAGGCTGTCACCAGCTGGCACCGGGTCAGATATTATGTTTGTGGCACTCGTTGTCTACGGTGGCACTATAATATAAAGTAAAAATCATGGTGTGGTCAGACACCATATGAAACATTACAATTACTTGTAATGGGATCCATTAGATTCATACAAACATTTTTTTTCATATTAATTAAACTTTAAGTAACTAGCTATGCCCCACAGCTCGACTCGCGTAAGATCCTAAGGGAACCATTTATCTTTAAAGTCTAAAACGTGGCTGAGTATATTCTCAACAGATTGGTTAAGAATGCATCAAAATCCGTTCAGCCATTTCCGTGATAATCAAACAAACAGACAAACAAATTCTAAAACTGTTGGTACGAGTTACGTCATCAATCCTAAGTATCTCCAGCTGACTTTAATGCTAATGTCTTCCATGTACAGATTTTCAACCTTTACATTTATTAAATGAGTAACATACCAGAAATAAGCGAAATCACAATTTCCGTTCTAAACAACATTCTTCATAGGCCTTCTGTCCGCGCTTACTCAAGGTCATACAAGTGAACAGATTGTTAAAGACGATAAAGCTAATTACATCGTAAGTCTTTATTGGTTCACTTTAGGAAATAGACAACGATTAGTTATAAATATATTATATTATTATGCAATCGTCTGTGTAACCTCTATGACAAGGTTTCCTAAAGTGGGGTCCGTGGACAATTCATACATAAATATATTTGAAAAATAATGCTAACGAGTAAACAACATTATTAATATAATTTAACAAAGATGCTTATCAGCGGTGGGAGCGTTACATTTTCGGGGAAATGAAGTCTTTTGATATTTGTCAAAACGTGACACTGCTTTAACGAAGCACTTTCTAAAGTTCTGCGCACTTGTTTGCGAGGATGTCGAAATATTTGATTTAAATTATATATCCCTATATATAAAATTCTCGTGTCACAATGTTAGTTACCATACTCTTCCAAAACGGGTAGATCGATTATCGTGAAATTTTGTGTGCATATCGGGTAGGCCTTAGAATCAGTCTACGTGAGAATTTTTCATCTCGTAATTTCAACGGAATCGCAAGTTACGCGGATGAAATCGCGGAGCGCAGCGTATTATAAATTTATGAAAAAAAATTGAAGGATAACTAATTCTAGAAAAAAATCTTATTTTCTAGGCAACAGTTTCCACGAAAGTATGCAATAGGAGTTCCAAACAGAAAACTACGTCCGGGCCCTTTTACCTACAACTTTAGCGACACAATTTTACCATTATCATGTTCTCCTGGTAATTTTGGCTACAGGTAGAGTAAATTTTAAAAGCTACCTTTTATGTCTGCATTGCATGTAGAGGCAGCGAGAGGTAGCGTATCATAAGGGGTAGACCGTAGAGGGAGAGTACCTACGTAATAACGCATTTTAGCCGAATGCATCATTAGGGACGAAATAAATTGTTATCCAGATGTTATTTTACATATGCAAAAAGGCAACTCAAATTTCTCGACAATCAAAAATTCATAATGTGATCCTAAGCGATTCTACTTACCGAATGAAGTATTTTGATATCTCAATTAACGCGAATAATACTCATTGCAATAAACGACTAACGGATTTTATCGTGGTTTGTTTAATGTTTCACGCCCGACGATTCAGATACTCTACATCAGGCATGAGCATAGACAGGACACATCGTAACAGTACTCCATAACTAAAGAAGACAAAAAGTCTTCGCTTTTTCCGATGAACTGTAGAGGCGAGAAATCGCCGTCAGTAATAGGTCCTTACGAAAAAGAAAAAAAAAAAAGAAACAGTAAGTCCTGCCTTAGTCATGGCTGCTGTAAAGCTTCTGAAAAGCTTGTTAAATAATTAAGGGGAGAGCACACACTACTTTTATCGTCGGCGATCGGTGATTTGCGACTGCATCTATTTTATTTTTATTTATAGCATATGGGGGCAAACGAGCAATCGAAGCCTTTTGATGACTACCGACACCCATGGACATTCGCATGTTTGTTACGCAGATGCGTTACCCTCCT
>LUGF01047365.1:67143-82757 GCA_001625245.1 Calycopis cecrops
AAATCAGCTTGGCAGATGGCGCTGCAGTCGGTATCTCAAATATACAATATTGTAGGGTAAAGTAACGGGTTGACAATTCGGCCACATTGTTACACGTTACCATGACAACATATTATCCAATAATGGCTAGTTATTTTATATAATACTAGCTGTGCCCCGCGGTTTTAATTTCTAAGAAATCCATATAAACTTCAACACCCTATTTCACCCCCTTAGGGATTGAATTTCTAAAAATCCTTTTTTAACGGATGCCTACGTCATAACATCTACCTTCAAGCTAAATTTCAGCTCGATCTGTCCAGTGGTTTGGGCTGTGCGTTGATAGATGGCTATGTGACGTTTGAGTTTTATATATTATATAAATAGATTTCAGGACGCATTCATCATACGCAAAAAATTTGTGTAGCATGTGTTCCATAATAATTATAAAGGTATCTTCAAATATCAATCTACCAGGTACCTACAAGTGAGATCCATCGGCTACGTCGTCGATTGTCTGGTGTACAATTTGGAGTACAAATCATTTTTCTCCATTTCAGGTATTTTATTGTAATGGCCAATTCCGTTTCAACCTATTTGAATCCAATTTCCTGTGCAAATGTCCGAGATTCGTAGGATTTTGGGTGTAATAAAAGTGTTAATAAGAGAAAAGGTGAAATTTTTTGGAATTGACAATTTGTTTATTATTAAAACAATAGCTATTTTTAATCCTAGGACTAATATTATGAATATGCTATTAACAAGAATTATGTGTAGATGTGCATTAAATTAACGTCTTTATGTATAGGCTGTATTTATTTAGTCTAATCAAAATAGGATTTTTTTTATGGTATAGGAGGCAAACGAACATTCCGGGCCATTTTTATGACCATATACATTCATTAAATATGTGCGGTGAAACTAGTGATTATTTACCACTGCGTTACTTTCCATCAATTTTAAGCGAGTTTTATACATTGTAAGTAAACTAACTTTAACGGATTTTATTCGGGCACTTTTAATAACTTCTGACATCAGGACATCTGTCATCTCAGTCCACCCGTGACGTTGTTGCTGTAAGGCTTCTGATTAGTGATTATTTACCACTACGTTACTTACTACATTGCCTTCTGATTTGAGAGTTTAGGGCCGATTGACACTAGCTACAAGAATTAGGCGCCCGGAGAAAACTCCAGCTTGTCACAAGCTAACATAACAGTTTGTACATGTGTGTGTGTGTCATGACCGGCACCGACATGATGTAGGTAGTGTATCAACAGTAAGCAGTTATTAGTGAATCAACACGGGAAAGTTGTTAAGCCAACAAAACGCATAGAGACAGAGTGTCATATCTTTCGGGTGTGTGTATGTTTATTTATTTGGCACGTGTAGCTTACACGGCTTCGCTTCGTCAAATGATTTGTTGAGCTTGGGAAATAAAGTAACAGTGCATTTGATTTATGCATAAATAGGTGAAATGAACAATAAATGATTTGTTGAGCTTGGGAAATAAAATAACAGTGCATTTGATTTATGCATAAATAGGTGAAATGAACAATAGGGGTTTGGTAGACATTTTTCAAGCGACAGCCATGTCAATTCGTCGTTGCCAAATTATAAGGAACCTCTTATGTGCCAAACAACCAATTTTACAGGAACCAAACAAAACATCGACTTGGAACGACTTGGAAACATCAGCTTTCCAATAGTTCCGATATTTTCTTTGCAGATATGTGGTTCTGTGTACATAATTGCGTGACTGCTACATGAGAGGTTTTTACTTATAGCTTCTAAAATACAAATGATACGCACATAGGAATAGGGTTCATGCTAAACGTGCAAACGACAACAGACTACACGGTTTTGAATTTTTTTATTTTTTGGTATCAGTGACACTTAAGAGGTTTTATTTTGGCAACGACAATTTGCAGTTTGTGAGTAGACGGTGGCCCATTTTACGAGAGAAAAGGAGGGCAACGCATTATAAACTCAATGTAGATTTCCATAGACGTCCGTAGTCGGCTCCAATTTGTTGGCACCATTAAAATATTTTTTATTTCGTAAACTATAATCAGCCTGTATCACACGACTCTCATTTTCCTTTGACACGAGTCGATGTGTACTGTAGTGCTGACAACATGTGTATACACACGCTGATAGCAGCCAGTGATAAAGCCTTTTAAAGCGGATCGCTGACGGGTAAGTACACTAATTACTTTAATTATATTTCGAGATTGAGGAATTTTACTATTGTTCGCGAGAAATTATTTACGGTTCGCGATATCGGAAAAAAAAGAGTAAAAATAAATAAAAGCAATGGCTGAGTGGAACGGCAACGTAACGCTAGTGTCTAACGTCTCTTGTACACATTACACTTCGGAATCATATTTTAAAAGAGCATACTCCAGTCGCGAATCGGAGTTGTCATAAACTAATTATTTGTTTTTTTTTTAAATTGAGTTGATATAAAATATTAATTGTTGAAGTGACAATGTCATTCAAATTCAAAATTCAAATTCGATTTAAGTGAAACTTTTCGTATTTAAAAAATATTAATATAAATATTATATGACATGTTGTTATTGTTACCACGGTAATGAAAATCAATAATTAAATTTTACTTCAGTTGTGTGGTCTAAAGAACACAGTTTTTTCTATTTTTTATGATATACAGCTATTGGTTTGAAAATTGAGCCGAAAAACAGTGTAATAAAAACAGTGTGTTGTTTTACCCCAATATTTTCTTATCGCACGAGGGAATAAAGAGTGCGTTTGTGTCTACATGCACTGGTGCAAATATCCTGCGCAGTTGCCTTGTATCTGTAGATGCCCACCGTAGCCGAAAATTGGTTAGCTGGATGATTTTATTATTACATACGCCTATATATAGTACGGCCCACACCGAGTTGCCTTTTTTTGGTAACACAGGGGAATATTGATTCCCCTGCGTTACCAAAAAAATATTGATACTTTATGAAATAGAGTAATGAATTATGAAAAGTTGTAGAACAAGTTTGTTGATAATGATGCTAGCTATATACCTGAGAGCTTGGTGGTGTTTTAAAAATAGCCCTGTATATAAAAGAAAGTAGTGTTAATTACACCATCCGGATCCATTTTTGTGACAATTGTGTTTTCATATATTATGCCTTCATAGGTAAAAGCATAATAAGTATATAATATTAAATAATTATAATAATTATAATAATAGAGAGTACAGGAGATAACGAATGTGACACAACTGAACGTTGCCATGGCAACGAATTCAAAATCAAGGGCTGAGTCTAATAAATAGTTTCCTCTGTCTACGTTATTAACAGTTAGCGTTATAACGTCACCCAGACAATGCATAATAATTGTCTTCCTTATAATTTGCATATGAATAGTGTGTTTGGGTATATTTAGATAACGAGTAAATAGTACACGTTATGCAGGTTTAAGTGTTCATTGATAAAGACTACATTACATTACATTGTACAGAATAGCTATCAAAGGTACTTGTGTTCAACAACAACAACAACAACAACTTATCTTCACGCCAGTTCCCTTAGACGTAGAGAGTTAGGAGTAAATGATGGTCTTCTAGAATCTAGATGGTATTCCATATAGATATGAGCCACATTTAATATGATCCATTTTGTATATTTCCAGTGAAACACTAACACAGCATATTACATTTTTTTGCAGTTATAATACGAGGATTGATAATAGGTACCTAGTTAGAATAAAAAGAACTTATAAATTCTTTTTACCAGTGTCTCATCAGATAAATGATGACGTAGCCGATGTATCTCACTAGTAGGTATCTGGTAAATTGATATTTGAACATACCTTTATAATTAAACACATGCTAGACACATTTTTGCGTATGATGAATGCGTCCTGAAATCTCTTTTAACAGGTGGAATCACTTGTGTGTATATGTCCACAGAATGCCTAGTTTTCCAGTGGTGGAATCTGTTTACGAGTATTTAACCATAGTTCTTTATTTACGAGATTTAGAACAAAGACCATACCATAGCTCTATTAAATAGAAGTGAACATTTACGTGTTATATATTAGCTTAGCTTCCGCCCGCAGCTTCGCTCGCGTGGATCTCGGACTTCATAAATGGAGTTATTAAACATATAAACCGTCGCGCGTCGTCTTGAATTACTCTATCTACACAAAAACCGGCTTTGTTTTATACTATGCAGTGATGTATATATCATCAGAATAAGGACACATATTTTATTTTAGAAGTAAAAATTCTTTACGCGCGCTTGACCCCATGTCAAGCGCGCGTAAAGAGTGACTGACGAGAGCGTTACAAAAATCACATCGGGCAAAGTCAATGGAAGTTGTCATTCAAATTCAAAATGCAAATTTCGATTCAAATTCAAATATCAAGTCATTGTAACTACGGTAATGAAAATCAATAATTAAGTTTTATTTCAGTTGTGTGGTCTAAAGCACTTGTGCCCGCGGCCTACACCGCTCTCTGCGTATATCCAACATTAGATGTGTTCTGGCTATTGTCGACGATGATGATTTATTTTTGAAACAATAAGGAGGCAAACGAGCTGTACGGGATTTGTTGATACGTTCTTCGTGTATAGCTTGTAAATACGTCTCCAGGCTCAACCAAACGACAGGCAGCCTAGGTCTCAATTTACGTGTGTTGCACTATATGTTTTTTTTTAAAAAAGACGGCAAACGAGCAGTTAGTGGTCAAGACAATCGACACCCATAGACGCACAGAAGTGGTACAGACACGTTCCTCTTCCTCGTCCCCTTCCATGGGCCATGGAAACGGGAGCGCAGCTGTCTCTTCACGCCGGTGTAACAGCTACTTCCCCGGTCGTGCCGCCCCAGTAGCTACGATCCAGCGTGGCATAACTATCACAAAATAATATTATTACATTATACAACACACAATGCAATAAAAATTAAATAAGATTTGCGCCGTGCCCGCGCGAAAACAGCATTCCATTCGCCACCGAACATTTACACGGCGAGAAGTAATCTATCTGAAAAGTAAGAAACAATCTTTATTGCTTCATCTTTATTATCCCCACGATGTTGACGTACCTCGTCTGTTTGCTGTGTGGATTGCTGTGATAAATTTATGGTTACTTTGATCACAGAGTAAAGAGACGTAACTTACTCATGTGCTTTGATTGTGTATCCATTTTTAACTTCATCATATAATGAAGAGGTATCATGCATGCATGTAACTGAATTGTGCTCGCATACACGATACCGACTTAAAGTGACAGCTGTGCTGTCGTGTTTCGTGCGGTGTGTGCCGGTGGTGCATAGAGGGTAGAGAAGGGCTCTGTTCTTGGGTTATGTCATTGCAATCTTGTACAGTCTCCCACTTTAACTCGGTAGGAAAATTGCATTATATTTCTACTCTTCCTTTTATTTCTTCTGATTAATTTCGTTGTGGGTCCCAAGAACAGTTTTAGCTTTTCCCTCGGGATCCCCGAGATCATGTCAAAGGGTCGTTGTGGTTGCCGCTGTTGATCCTGGCGACACAGGAGTAGCAGCGGTGGGAAAAAGTGTTGGGCCAAGCCCGAATAAAAAAAAATGTTAGTCACGCCTGCTGATCTAGTCGTCCTATGCGAATTTAAGGTCCCGAGTGTAAATCCCGGGACTTACACTTGGGACCTTAAGATCGGAAAAGCGTTAAATGTGATACAATTAAGTGGTATCATTTCGAAACCAATGATATCTCCCTTCATTATTATATTATGGATTCTGTGGCAATGCAGCCTGGCTCGACTTACTAACATTTACAATACTTTATAACTAACATTACTATTGTAAACAAACATACAGCACGTAATTATAAACATCTATGTAATTACTGCACAGGTAATATCTAGTGCTGACCTTGACGGAGGATGCATCCGTGTTGATAGTGAGTGACAGTACAATGCAATTGGAGACAAGATTGATTGTTAGGTTAGGTGATTTTAAACTAATAATCAACTATTCACTAGTTTAAACCGATTAATGGTCACCGCACAAACAACTTGGAAAGGGATCGTCATCGTATCGCCTTCGCTTTTCTAGGCGAGGTGATTTTTTTTTATAGCATAGGAGGCAACCGAGTAGTTGGGTCACCTGATGTAAAGTGATCACCAACGCGCACAGGCAACCGCAACACCAGAGGTCTAACCGATGCGCTGCCGACCTATAAGGAAAGAATAAGCTTTTTTCTTGAAGATCCCTAGGTCATATCGGTGCGGGAATACTAAGGGGGGCAACTGATTACGTTACGTTTCCCGTTAGTGTGCGTTGCAGTATGAAGTTTCATACAAAGAATACTGAACGGCTCGAGGTGATACGTTTACATTTCCTTTCCGAGTTGATAAGTGTGGGGTGATCATTAAACTGTTCTTTCACTAATAGTAGGTACCTAAGTAGTACCTATTAGGAAGTAATATAGTCTATATCTTATTACGATTGAACTTATTTTTTTTTATACGATGATGGTGGCAAAAAAAGCATACGGCCAACCTGATGGTGCGTGGTTATCGTAGCCTATGGACGCTTTTTGGTGCTCAACGGGCGCGGATCGGCTAATGTTGCAATACACCCCGTGTGACTTTAGTTAGTAAAACTCATCTAACAACCTAGAGAATATAAATATCTATATACATACATAGATATATTGGAAATTATTTATCCTCCTTTGAAAAGGAGGTAAAGAAACGATTCTCTGAAAATGAGACTTCCTCCCACGCACTACTTCTTTGTGTAGTTTGAGACTTCGGATACAATATGACGAACTCCAAGAAAAGAGCTTATGAATTTTCGCAATGTTGGAAATGAGCAAAACGTCTGGTGTTGCATCAACGCCCACATACAAATTATGTAGAGTATTCACTCCTGCACGTGTTTTGCATGCAACATGCGAGTTTCCGGTGGCAATTCGATCGTTTCCTTCGGTCGATTGACATTGGACCAATTGATAAAAGTGATTTGCAAAAGATGTAAGAGTGAAAAAAACTATTATGCGTGAACCCAACCCAAACTAGTGAACCCACGAAGATCCAAATTCAATTTAAGTAAAACTTTTTGTAATTATATGACATGTTATGTCATTGTCACTACAATACTCAATTTATGTAGAATCTTCAACGCTTGCAAAGACCGTAGCAAACTTTATCTATATTAGCAAAAGATGCATATACAAATTTCATTAATGTATAATGTATATGTCAATAATACAACGTGTTAAATGCACGGTAGTGTGTGTAAAGTTTTAGAATACATTATAAGCATTATTAATTAATTAAACAGTTTCACCAGTGTAAATTTCGATAAAGAAACTCATCCTCATCATCTAAGAACATTTTTTCGGGATAAAAACTATCCTATGTGTTAATCCAAGTTACACTCTATGTGTGTGCCAAATTTCTTGAAAATCGGTTCAGCAGTTTTTGCGTGAAGGACTAACAAACAAACAAACATACAAACTTTCGAATTTATAATATTAGTAAGATATTACACTTCTTTTTGCACTTCTCCTACACGTAAACCATAAGTGTGGCAAGTTGCATACTCCTCCGTCCACGCAATTATCGTAAAACAGTAGCTTCCTGAAGTATTGCTTCACGTATTAATATTATAATATAGATAGAGATGCCTCGAACGCAATAAAAGTCTGCCAAATCCGATGTGGAGCGAAAACTGATGATCTTAACTATGACTCTGAGTTTGATAACCTTTAATACGTCATCGCACAGCAAATACTGACATGTGTTATGTTATTATTTAATTAAGCTATTTACATTGTTACGTAGGCAGTGTAATTGTAGTTCTTTGTAATAACAATGATGGAAAGTACGTGTACAAAAGTATGTTTAAGTATAAGTATACAGTATACAGTATGTACCTATATAGATTATTGACAGAAGAAATTTTGTTAATCTATGACACATAGCCAAAACCATAGATTTAGAATTGTTCTCCTAAATCTATGGCCAAAACTATACCGTGTATCTTGAAAAAACTATACCGTGTATCTTGAAATTTGGTACAGAGTATTTCATGATATAAGTAAGCACTAAAAATTCTTATTATTTTTTGGGATATTATTTAGGAATTCGACCTGGGACCGGGGATGAAATAAGAGGGTGAATTTTCATATAAAATTTTCTCATTTCATATTTTTGACTCCCAATGAGGCGGGCACGGGTCAACTAGCAATTTATAAAAAAAGCTTAAAAGACAAAGGCCGATATCCCAATAGTGATCATTTTAAACTTAAACCTAGTGTCACAATTACCCGTATTTTCTCATTATCCGTTCTGATATCGGCATTGTCAAAATCTCGAACCGATATCGGTGAGGATAATGTAAAAGCCCGCTTTTTATCCTCGCCGATATCGGCTTGGGTATCCGTTACATATTATTTCAACAATTTTCCTTAGACGTTACATTTCATTCGAATTGATTTCGATATTCGGCTTCACGAATATTTCCGTTAACAATATATCTGGAACAAAAGAACCCTGTAATCTGGATTATCTCAGTCGACCTCTTTTAAATGAAAAGGTCTGATTGGTTTTTGGAATCAATCATACTTTTCATTTGAGTTTTACCTTATCTGGGCGGAAATAAAGAAATACAAATCTAAATCTCTATTTAGAAATGGCGATTTAAAACTCCGCATTTCCAAATATATTAAGTTAAAAAGTTAAATTAACTAAACCACTAAAGCTAACCGCTACTAACCAATTTCATTTGCAAAAAAAATTGTTTTTTTTTATTAGTTTTTCAAAGTTTACAAACAAACACATAGACATAGACACATTTTGTAAGAGGTAGTGCCCCGCTGCATGCATGCAGCCAAATGGGGCCGGCACGACAGGGGAAGTACCCCTCGCTTCCACGATACCGGCGTAAAGTCACAGCTGTGCTTTCTCATTTCGTATGGTGTCTAAGTAGCCGGTGGCACATCGGGGGCGGAGGAGGAATGAGAACAACGCACATGTTTGTATAACCTGTATGTCTATGGGAGTGGGTGGTCATAAAATGGCTCCGACTGCTCCTTTTATACTATATAAAAAAGGTGATCATCATCTATATCATCATCTGTCGGAGCACGTCCACTGTAGGACAGGCTAGGGAGATAGGGAGTGGCTTGCATCCATCCTGATGATGATGATGAACATCAATTAAACGAGCACACAGAACTATTTGAGCATGATGAACGTGATACGCACGTGTCTCAAACAAAATCCTTCAAGGACAGATGAAACTGGTATTAAACAAGCAAACAATGATAAGGAAGCCAGAGGTAGTTGCTCTAATGCAGACAAATCACTACGGAACGGGAGGTACCTCTCGAGTGCTAGGTATCTGCATAGCAAGTTCATGGGAGGTAGTGCCATGCGGCATTGCAGCGGAACTGATCCGGCACGTAACAACCAATCTAACGCTCACCATGCAGTGTTTTTATTTTTGAAGTAAAACTTCTATACGCGCGTTTCACTTGGGGAGTAAGCTGGCTAGAGCGTTACGTAAATGTGTGATCGGGCGAGGCCAATGGAAGTTGTCATACTAATAAAATTCGATTTAAGTGAAACTTTTTTGTATTTAAAAAATAAATATCGTATGACATGTTATGTCATTGTAACTACGGTAACGAATTTGTGTATTAAATCAATAATCAAGTTTTACTTCAGTTGTGTGGTCTAAAGCACCACCTTTTTTGTTTTCGCGGGGAAATGCATTTACGCACTGCCACCAGACCTAGTGTTTAGTATGCCCGGATGAACCGAATAACTACTAAAACGATGGATGACATCTGGCGCCTATACTGAGGGGGCCCGGATCTGTCTGCTACGGGGCACCTCGGCGCTCACAGAGGTGTATTATTAGTCGTTCGTAACATATCTAACGTCCACAGTGCTGTGGATTATTCGGGACTAATCTAACGCTTACAGTGACCAGACAAGGATGGCACAGTGGCACAGGGCTCGTATAAGCGGAGCATGTTGCGCGAGGGGTCGCGGGTTCGAATCCCGCCTTGGTCATAGATGTTTATATATTTATATTAGGGTTAAGACGTAAAATAATGAACTATGAGGATCGACTACGACAATTTAAGATCATGAATCTGGAGTCCAGAAGGTGGATAATAGGACTTAACCTACTTAGGTAAAATATGTCGATGTCTAAGAAACTGCCTATTATTTTTAAGATAGCTCTTGGGCTGACTCGATAGCTATTTCGATCGACGTTTGCTATATTTAGTAATAGCTTTAGCCCCAAGTATAGACGTACGGTAACAACATAATTCCTAGACGTATTTTACTGCCTCGTGGTCTAGTGGTTAATTCAACCACACTCGTAAGGTCCCGGCTTTGAATCCCGGGTCTGACCTAAAAGTTTTATTTAAATTTTTCAATATCTAATAGCAGTTCGGAGTCAGGAAGGCGACAATGTTACACCTCTGTTCCTCGGAGGGCACGTTAAGCAGTCTTGACGGAGTTCTCTCCGGTCGTGTCGGACTTCCGTTCCACCGGAACATGAAAGCCACACAGGGCACATGTGTCTGTGCACGTGTGCACTATATTATGTACTGTGTATATAGCTAGCCTCTACAGAAATTGCGCCGTAGTCGACGGCTAGGACTACTTTATAAATCTTAGATTTCAAGCGGTGTTTTGGAATGAAATAAATATACACCATATTTTAAATTAAGTATCATAGAATTGTATTCGCATGTATACTTGATTCGTGAACATCAGGAGCGGATATTTTGAAAATATATCGTTCTGCCTTCTATTATTCGTAAAACCCTACATTATATTTAATCTAGTGATGCTCCCTCGAATTTTTGTCATGGTTCGACAGATTTTTGACGGATTTTCTGCACCTCTGGTGGACTTCAAAATAAGATCACAACCGAATTTGTTTGTGCAACTATCGTTCAATTCGGACCAAAATTGTTACGCTACTAATATACAGGGTTAATGTAAAATAAGGAAGTAAACATCATTTCAAGGGTATTTTAAATTTTATCGTCTGATTGTAATATTTTGTTAAATAAAAATCGATTTGAAATGGTCCTTAAACACACATCGATCGTTGTTCATACGCGAAATATATCGACTTCAAGGTCAGTGACGCCGGCCGAGCAACACTCACGAGTCAGATGCCACGTGGTGACTAAGAAATATTATGTTTTTATCATGGGACAAAGTAGTTTTATCTGATTATTTTTTTATTCTTTTTATTTCATAAATCGAATGTATCGATTCTGAGACAAACCTGAAAATTTGACCGGTGATCAAAAAGTAATATTATCTTGACTTATCATACTGTGTAATATTATACTTTTAATCTTTGATTATATACACGTCTAGATACCGCATCAACCACCTGAAAGCGCCGTAAAACGTGTCTACTACATATAGTAGACACGCTCACCGCTTAAGTCAGAGTCATCTAGACCGTAACGCGATTATAAGCTCTCAAAAAAAAAAAAGGCGGTTTGTTCTGTTCAACTGTGTCACAACCATGCAGGAAAATCTAATAACAAATAGAAGATGTTATTCCACCGGTTAGTTTTTAAATTTACGTAAGTATTGTTAAGAAAATACAAATATTAATTTTACAATTTACTAGTGGTACGGTGTTGTCACTAGAAAAGTAGGGTACTTTTCCATAACTAAAGGGAAGTTTTTTTAAATATGTAGCAGTGAACTTTACACACTACGTTATTCTACACCCGTGCTAAGTACCGTAAGGACTTATGTTACAGGACTAGACAGCGGAAATATATTTAATATGTTTTATAAATTTAAGAAATTTTATATATTTAAGATTTTTATTAAAGAAAAATACATATAATAATACATAGATAAACATTAATGACAAAGGCGGGATTCGAACCCACGACCCCTGGCGCTACATATTCCGCTTATACGAGCCCACTCGCCAGCCTGGTCGTTAGATATAACATTTGATCAAGCACAAATTCTCGCTAAATAACACCGATTCCATCCAAGGATGATCCGTGAGGCCGGTTAATTAAAAAAATAAAATCTTTATTATAATGTGCGACATTCGCGTAAACTTAAGAAGTCATTATAAGTATTATTAGTATATTTTATATTATGTAACACTGACTGTAAATAAATAAAGCAGGTTCATAAAGTATATTTGGAGTCTTATTATCAAGTAAAAAATTCTAATACTTATATAGCGAACTGTAAGACTAAAACTACCTTCGGAAATCCTCTCATTGATAAAAATAAATAAAAATAAAACATAATTTATTTTTGATAACAATTAACATACATTCTTTATAAAAATCTGTTAGTTCCTCCTGATATAGTAACAAAATTTAGGGTAATTTTTTTATGCTGTTGGTATCCCTTTACACGCACACATTGACGGTTTTAAAACAATCTGTACATAACTGTCACTCACACATTGTGCGAAAAATGAGACGTTTTCTTTGCGATGTTTATTTGAAATGCTCCATCTAGATGTGTATATAATCAAAGACTTTTAATATTCAATTCGTATTTATAAATCGTTTAATATAAGAGCTACATGCAAATTTAACTTGATAGAGCAGTAAGAAGGAAGTAATATAAAATGCCAGCAAAGGCCATTCGCCTAAATTACAACTAAGCTCGGTATTTCGATTGCAAGTACTTTGAACTTGTACAGCATCTTCCCCTCTCATAATTTAGTCTGAGAATGCGATGTCGTCTACACCACAAATGCCAGGAGTCCCACCCTTTTTAATTACTGACGTTGACCGCCTCGTGGTCTAGTGGTAAGCGTGTTCAACCACATACGTGAGATCCTGGGTTCGAATCCATGGTCGGACCAAAAATTGTTATGGGTATTTTCCAATTTTTGTTTTCAAGTTCTGTTTCTGTGTTACACCCTCGTGTCTCGGATAGCACGTTAAGCCGTCGGTCCTGCACCTGATTTCTCTTCGGTCGTGTCGGACTGCTGTCCCATCAGGAATATGAGAATGAGGGAGTAGATAGTGCACTTGTGTCTACGCGCACACTATAATATGTCCTGTGCAGATGGCTCGTCTATATTAGACGGCCGCCGTAGCCGAAATCGGCTAGGACTACATTATTATTATTAATTACAGACGACACTACGATGTTTATTTATTTAAATGTTTAACTATTCCTGTGTACACACATAAATATCCACACAATCGGAGCATATGCTGATACAAGGACAACTCCTTTACCTGATGCAAGCCTTATGCAATGCGACAGAATACCAATCTCTTCAAGCCGATGTTATGTATCTGTATAAATGAATGTGTGTCGGTATGTCCATTATAAAATCACTAACCATGCATTTGATCATCTGATGATATGTAGCAAAGTCGTTGTACTGTGAAAGGTTTCTGAGTTAAAGGTATTTTTTAAATTTAAACACCTAAGGGTGTGAAGTTTATTAATCATGTGACGTGGGCGAAACCGCGGGGCATAGCTAGTGTGCAGATAATATCATCACATATCCAATGATTATATTACAGTAGTAATATATTCATTGGATATGTGATTATAGTTTGAAACTCTGGTGCAAAATGGTCATAAACAATTGTCGCTGCTGAAAGAAACATTAGAAAGAAAGAAAGAAAGATTTTTATTGATTGCAATAAAATGTGCAATTTCACATATAACAAACAACATTAATTTGGTGTAATCAATAAAGGTAACCACTCAACATTTGTCATATCATTATGACAAGTACGTGATGATATGGCGCTGATTTTCAGTGACTCCTCATTAATGTTTTCACTCGCTTGGGGAGACACCAAAATTAGGAAAAATAAAAATGATTAAAAACGATTAAAAATTAGGAAAGTAGCTCAGTGGCTCGGTACTAGGTAACTCGATACATGGCGAAGAATTTTATAAGATAGTGGACAAAAGACGGAATAGATCCCCAGGCATCTGACCGAGCGTGTCTCGAGTCCACTGACATCTGATACTTCGGTACAGATGACCTGCTGGCAGCAGCGGGTGTTGAGGGTTCCGCTATAACTCCTCCCTCACGGACCCCAATTAAAGGAATCCCAGAAATAAGCATTATATTATAAGTATCATAAAAATATAAAGAAGGTAACCCAACGTTAGGAATAAAGTTGAGGCCTAAGAATATTCCAACGTTAGGAATAAGGTTAGGGCCTAAGAATAACCCAACGTTAGGAATAAGGTTGGGGCCTAAGAATAACCCAACTTTAGGAATAAGGTTGGGGCTTCAGAATAACGCAACGTTAGGAATAAGGTTGGGGTAAATATCGCTCGTTCTTGTTATAAGACCGTAAGACCCTATCTATAAAACTGCAGAAGACGTCGTTCTGTCTGTGTCTTGTGCGGCTTTCAAGCACAAACTACTGGACGGATTTTTATTAAAGTTTTTGTTATATAGATATTAGTCCTCGGTAACATAATGGCTATAATTTATCGATATATATAATGCTGCAGTCGGTATCTCGAATTGAAATAGACTATTGTAGGGCAAAACAAGGGATTGACAATTCGGAAACATAATATAATACGTTACCATGGCAACATATTTTGACAAGACAACGGCTGTCGGGTCAACTGGTGATGAATAAGATTTATGACTTTGACTTTGATAACGGCTCATTGACGTCGGCACGTTTGAATAACACGTATGGCAACCACAGTTACATGAAACAGCTGTTTCATAATATTTATGTTTCACTATTATCGTTGTGGACGAAGCAGTTGACGAAAACCGGTGCAAATCACACGAGGTTCGTACATTTTTATTGTATGAAATCTTGCGATCTTAAATGTTAGATAAGGCTTATAATGGTTTAGGATTTGCATATCATTTGTTAGAAATTAAATTAAATGAAAATGAAATATTATATTACTATTTTAAATAATTTACGCCAGTTTTTAGGTTCAATAAATTACTAGACTCATAAAATAGAGTGTATATATGAAAATTTTCATGTAGACATGAAAATTTTCGAAAAGTCGTTAGGGAGACGCGACTTCAAAAAGGTTGAGAAACCCTGTTCTAAGGGGATAAACCTGTATTTGGAGTCATTTACTACTGACGATTGTTAACATCCGCAAATGCTGACGCATTACCGTCACCCCTTCCCCAAGTGGGCCACCGGCTACTCACATGCCGCATGAAACGCGACAGCTATAACTTGTAAGGTGGTGTCACGTGAGCTAGAGGTTGTTCGGTCGTTCCTGCCCATTTGGGCCGCAGTGAAGCGTGAGCTTACATACCATGAGGCTTGGAAGACTTCGCTGGTGCATCCCATTGATAGTTATGGACAACATTAACTCTCTAAAAAAAAATTGAAAAATCGTAGGAAAAAAAAATTAATTGTAAAGTAAAATGCGATGTTAGGGTTGGATTAATGTTTTTAATCCTGACTAAAGCCGCGGATTTACCCTTTTGTACGATGCGCTGTCTAATTTTTAATTGCTGTACTCTATACCTACACAAACACATTTTTTGTTGTTTTAGGCGGATCACACACGGCACGCGGTTGGCGGTGAGGCGGATCTCAAGTTACATTGGGCTCTATGAAATCCGTTGATACCTAAATTATTTTTAAATTGAAATTCTTGATCCGCGCGGTTACGCGG
>LUGF01047365.1:100196-115650 GCA_001625245.1 Calycopis cecrops
TTGTAAAATTGTTAAGTGACTAGCTTTTAACCGCAGTTTCGCGCGCATCCGCAAGTTTTTCCAAAAGTATCCTATCTTTCTACCTCTGAAAATATGTATACAAAGTTTCGTGTGGATCGGTTGAAATTTTGGAGTGAAAGCGTAACAAACAAACTAACATTCAGCTTTATAATATAAGTAGGTAGTAACATTTAGAAGATTGTTTTCAATACCAATAAAACTAAATAAAGATTTGTACGTTGATAAATTAATTCATATAAATACATGAAAACATTTTCGCAAAATTTACTTACTTTGACTTACAAATTAATCTGTTAGCAAGCATCTGTTTTAAATTAAATTTGAGAGAGCCACAAAATTTGAGGTTATAAAGTTGCTGAGCTGACTAAATTTACTACAACTTCATTTATTAACATTTTGGGTGTAGCGCAGATTTTGAAATTTAGACAGAATTGGAATTTAGTAAGTAGACTGCATCTATGTGTATACGTGAAGCAAAAGCTTTGGATTCCTTTGTACGAAAATAGCGAGAGGGAGGAGTATGACATTTGGCACTCTTATAGTTTATGTGTAAGAAAAGTGCAGAACCCTAATATTTTTTATTAATAATGCATAAAAAGTACATTAAATCAAGAAATAAAATATTACACACCGTTCTTATTGATATTAGCTCAGCAATGAGTGGTGCCTATGTATTATGTCCCGGTTATAACGCTAATATGTTTTTATTTTTGGTTATATAAGGGGGCAAATGAGCAGCCGGAGTCATTTTCCATCCACAAACATCCGCATAGAGGTCATACAGATGCGTTAACCTCCTTCCTCCTGTCATCTCCATGGGCTACGGGTTACACACCGCACGAAACGCCACAGCACAGCTGTCACTTTACGCCGGTTTCGTGTAAGCGAGAGGTACCTCCTCGACCGTCCCGTCCCAATTCGGCTACACGCATACACGCAGCGTGGCACTACCACTTATTAAAAACGCCTGTAAACCAAGGCTATTACATTGTATACGTCCTATTTCTAGTTTGCTTGTCCACTCGATAGATGGCGTGTCGTTGAATCAGGTCGATAGTCCAGACCATGTCAACATAACTGTTTTGACAATCATTTTCTAGTCTTCGACTGAGGAGGTACCTCCCGCTCGGCTGACAAGTAAGGTGACTATGTCACGGTTCATGTTGCATGTGAGTAGCCGGTGGCACATTGGCAAGGAGTAGAAAAGGAAGCGCATATGTACAACAATTGTACGGATGTCTGGATGATGCGTTGGTAGACACCAAAAGACTTGCTCTGACTTGTTTGCCTTGTACTAGAAAAATATATCGTTTTTTAAAATATTATTCCAAAAAGATTCAAGGTCAAGACCACATTTTAAAAGTTTCCTCCAAAAAAACTACGACCAGTCGAGGAATGATCATACTTTATTTATTTCCATACACAATACACATTATAATCATCTTAAACTAGGTAACAAAGATTTTTAAAATTGAGATTATAACATATCTTATGTGTGCTTAATAACATGAACATTATAATACCATTATTTAAAGGAAATGAAATCAGTTGAAAGATCAAAATAAATAATAAATAAATTAAACTTACTTGCTCTCAGTGCGCTGAATTGTGCTGAAGTGTTAAAAGCAAGACGTGACAAAAGGTACGGGGAATCTATTATAGAATTAACAATACTAATAACGAATAAATAAACTAAATCTATATATTTGCGTCGAACCTCCAATGACTGCATTTTGAAATATAAAAGTCTCTTATCGTAGCTTAAATTAGGTAGTTTGAGACGATAGCAAAGAATTTTGAGGCATATACTCTGAACGCGTTCTAAAGCACTAATGTGAGTATTGTAGTAAGGAGACCATATAGGACTACCATACTCAAGCAAACTACGAACCAGAGAAATGAAAATGTGCAAGGTACTGTATGGCCATTTAAAATCTTTGATTGTTCTACAGACAAAATCCAATAGTTGATATTCTCGAGACGTAATGTACTCATAGTTAGGTCGAAAAGAGAGTTTATCATCAGAAACAATTCCCAGGTCTTTTGCAGTGGCAGAGCGATTTAATATTGCTTCCGGAAATGCTGTAGTCATACTTCATTTTGTGATGTTTATTTGAGAATGACATAACGAAGAACTTACTGCCGTTTAAATGCTTATGACTGTCAGCACGCCACCTGGACACTGAATTAAGATCTCTGAAGTGCGACGCAATCACTAACCGTAGTGCAATGGAACTATAGATTTTTAAGTAGTCAGCATACACGACAGTATTTTAGTTAAATCGTTAATAAAAATGAAGAAGAATAGTGGGCCCAAATGTGATCCTTGAGGTACACGTGATGTTATTACTATGGGTTCAAATACAAAACCAAAACCTTTCAGAGCCACCAACTAAGTTCTATTATTGAGGTAAGAACAAATTCAATTATACGCCACACATGGCCAACTTAAGGAGAAGTAACCTGTGATTAACCTTATTAAACACCTTTGAGAAATCCGTATAGATTGAGTCATCTTGGCCACCCTTTAAAAACGCTCGACAAATATAATTCTTATATTCTAATAAGTAGGTTGGTGACGGCAGAACGGTTTCTAACAACCCCATGTTGTCTTTCAGATAATAGACAGAGATTTTGATTCGTAGTCCACCTGACTGAATGATCCATTCATTTCGCCTTGATGTGATTTATTATTGCGCGAGCGACGTATAGGTGTGTCATTGTCACATTTACGTCTGGAAACATTTTGGCATGCCGGATAGCTACCTAAAAGATAAGAATTGTTCTGCATTGAGTGGCTTGTTCGATTTGGTGGATACATTCAAGCATCTGTCTTTATTTAAAAGTATCTCACAACCAAAGCAATGCATTTCTTATATCGCGTAAGTTGTTGTTACCGTAACCAATATTTGTGATAATCCGTTATCCAAATTTAAAAGCAAACACTATCAAGTATGAATAAATAATTTTACGCTGTTGGCAGCCCCAGTGACTATGGTCGCTTCGACGTCGACAGTTGACACTTCGTTTGATATTTACGAATCAGTTTATTCTTCAATTTCAAATTCTGTCAATGTATTCTTGGGGTAGAATTACAGATTTTATTATTTATTTTGGCAAAATTTCTATAATTAACAGATGATTGGCTAATTTTAAAAATCGTTCAATGTGTACATGAGCCAAAATACAGATCTATAACTGAATTTGTATCTGACAAGTGCCGAATACAGGGAGAAAATGATTTTCTGGTTTAAATGGTTTGTCTTCACTTATATATGACAAAATTCTATACACTTTTATCATAAATTTATGTTTAAAGAATTATTAATTACTTAGAAAACTTATAACTTACGAGGAATGATCCGATTACAGTGTTCTCTCTCAAAAGTAGTTTGACAGTATTTATTATGAGTGAATCCGCGAATTCAATATAGAGCAAATGTGGCGTGTTCCAATAAAGGCGCAAGTAATGTCTAGACTCAGATATAGACGTCAGCAATATCTAGATTTCTTTTTCATTCTGAAACTCGCGAAGTACATTCGTTTGTCACGCAGCTTATGAACGCCATTCATGAGAAATGCCAATATCTATCAATATAATCCTAATAACTTTCGCAAAGTTTGTACGTTTGTTACTCCTTCACGCAAAAATTGCTAAACCGATTTCCATGAAATTTTGCACACGCATAGAGAGTAACTTGGATTAACACATAGGATAGGATTTTATCCCGAAAAAATATTCCTATGGGATGCCATGGGACGATTTTCTATTTTCCACGCGATCGAAATCTACGCGGGTGAAACCGCAGAGCGCAGCTAGTATCTCCTATTTTGTAAGAAAATACAGTACCTGCGTTGCAGTTAAGCTGGGCTGATCTCATTGATCATGGCTATGCTGCCACGGCTGGCCAATTTCCAGTGACTCGTACACACACTGACACTATAAGCACCGCTTCCGCAAAGCTGGAACCACAGTGGGGTAGTTTTACAAGCATGAGTCTTCCTTACTTTTTTTACAATATAAGAGACGATCGAGCAATCGGTTTACCGACGCCCATAAGCATCAGCATAGAGATTAAATAGATGCGTCGGCGTCCACCCTCCTTCATAGATCTCCCGACGACCACTCACGACACAAAACGCCATATTACAGCTGCCACTTCACGGCCATGTCGTGTGTACGTCCTCAACCGTGCCGGCCCAATTCCCATGCCTGCCCCTCACTAAAGTATTCCATGCGAAAAATGAAAGTCCTCTAGACATTTTCAGTGCCTTATTTAGTGAAAAGTTAGAGCGAAATAACATGTTATTGCCCAGTGCGTTATCGTCGAGGCGTCCTCAGCTCCAGACGACAGTTAACCTTGGCTCTGTCGTTAGGCCTCCGGAGCTGTCCAAGTATCAAACAACAATAATGAGTGCAATTTAGAGTTCGCCTCGTCACGCCGGAGAAACTATTTGTTACACGTACAAAATCGCTTATGGGACTAGTAAAAATGAAATATATATATTTTTTTAATGCTATACGAGAGCAAAAGAGCAGCCGGGGCCATTTTCATGACTACAGACGCTTGAACACAGACAATTGACATACATAAAGGTTATACGGATCCTCTCTTCATCCTCCATAGGCCGCCCGGCTGTTATACGTAGGTACATAAAGTCATTTCTGCCGTACAGTGCGAGGAGAAAACACAGTGGGGGTTTACCCGGTAAGAGTCCGACATAACCCAGCTGCTCCACCTAGCGGCTGGCTATCCGTGAGGATTGCCGACTTGTAAAAAAAAATAGTAAAGAGTAGTGTCACATGTCACATGCATGCATGTAGCCGAATTGGGCCGGCACGACCGGGAAGGTACCTCTCGCTTACACGAAACAGGCATAAAGTGACAGCTAGGCTGTCGCGTTTCGTTTGAAGTGTAAGTAGCCGGTGGCCCATGAGGGTGAGAGGAGAAAGGAGGGCAGCGCATCTGTATAGCCTCTATGCGGATGTCTATGGGCGTCGGTAGTTATGAAAATGGCTCCGACTGCTCGTTTGCCCCAATGTACCATAATTTTTAAAAAGTGCCTTACCGGCGCACCTTTTTTCATGTTAACTTTAAAATTTTGGACCCTCACATCTCAACAAATCTATCTTCATCTCAATCTTCAAAAACTCTTTTTGTATTTGAATACACTATGATTGTACCCTATCGCACATTAAAACGGTTGTTCAGATTTCTTGGACATTCTGTATAAAAATTATACATTACAGCGATAACCGATACAAATTCCTCTTTTCAGCCTTATATATCTAATAAAAATATTTTGAACATGGCTGCCGTGGCGCACTCGATATTATGACAAACATTTACTCTTGCGCTCATCTCGCGTGGATCTAAAATATAAACTCCTATCCTATAAAAATGCAACGCCAATAGCCTTAGAATGTGCTAAACGGATCTCACGTGTAATACGAGATATTTATGTTATTTCGTTTCATAGAATTGTTATATCCTGACTGCCTCGTGGTCTAGTGGTAAGCGTGTTCAACCACAGACGTGAGGTCCTGGGTTCGAATCCCGGGTGGGATCAAAAATTGTTATTGGGATTTTTCAATTTCCAATAACAATCCGTTGTCAGAAAGTTGGCGGTGTTACACCCTCGTGCCTGGGAGCACGTTAAGCCGTCGGTCTTGCGCCTGATTTCTTTCCGTTCGTGTTGGACTGCCGTCCCATTGGATAAGAGAATGAGGGAATAGAGAGTGCACTAATTGTGTTTGTGTACACACTTTTGCACTATAAAATATACAAGGTTGATACAAGCAAAAGGCAATAAATTAAACCACATAATTACACTATAAGTGCCTACAGTTAATCCGAAACTATTAAAATAAAGTTTACGACAAGTATACAAAAATACTTTTTTCAAACATCAGCGAAAAAACATAAACATGCTTTGTAACGTCTCGTATTGCAAACGGCAAGCTCGTACGGGGTGAATGAACCCCGGCCGGTCATAGTCAGCGATCAGCTGCGATACAGTGTCTACGAAGTGAGAAAAAACTTTAAAATTTCCTTCTTCCTTTCCTGATTCCGCGAGGCTAATTTATTGCTCCGATTGATCTTATTTTTGCTGTGTAGCCTGAAAATAAATATGTGGTTTCATTTAATGCCTCACGCTTGTATCAACCTTGTATATCCTGTGCAGATGGCTAGTCTATATGTCTATAAAGATATATAGACAAGCCACCTGCCAGGCGGCCTTTTGGCCGTAGTAGCCGAAATCGGCTAGGACGACATTATTATTTATTACCTGACTAGAATAGAAATTCTTTATTCAGCTTACCCCCTGTACTATAAAAAAACCTTCCAGACGTATCATGACTTATCCGCGTTTATGTTTCAGGATCGAGTTAGCATACAATGGCTCAAGAGAAGACCTGGACCCGTACGTGCCCGCCGACCACAGGCCGATGGCGTCAAATACCTCGTAAGTACTTGTATCTTTTCATCCATGCTCTCTTGGTGCATTTTTAATTCCCTTAATTTTTCACTCATTATGAATGAAAGATATGATAAATTACTTTCTTCTGTAATGTGAGGAAACACAAACATTTGCCAACCTTTAATTGAAGAAAATGAAAATGTAAGTACGCAATGTAAAAAATAGATGAAAATATTGAAGAGATAAGGGATAGCAACATTTCCTAACCCCCTTTTAAAACATGAATGATCTTTAGAACTCTAAGTGCAAAAATAGAAGTCTAGGAGAATCAATATTCTACATTGTCGCAAAGTTCTTCTTATAACGATCTGACGTCTGGATCGTCCAGATCATTATAAGAATACAATTTTGATTATACAAAGATCCAAACTCCTTCAGGCGATCTGGTTTTTATCGGATTGACTTTGAACATCTTTATAGTATTGATCGAACGATTCTAAGTTTTTACATTAAAGCAAAAAGCTAATGAACCGAAAAAGGTACCTTAATAGCCTTCTCGAGTCTTCTCGATAAGCAGCGACTTACTGAAGATTGTATACAATTTTAAAAAACTTTTAATACGTGCGTACAAAAAAGCATTTTGTACCTCTTACCACGTTGAAAGCTGAAATATTGTTTAAATTAATCAGTACTGGATTGTATTACTAGACTCTGCCTAACTGTAAGGAAAAGTAAAACAAAGGAAAACAAAATCATCAGTTCAATACTATTTCGTGTTTGATTCTGAAGTTGTTAGAAAATACAACATACTTAAATTATGCACTTTAACAAAAATTTAATTGTAAACGAAGATCGTATGCTCTTTCGCCAACTGTCATGGCCGCTCTGGGTATTGTTCGTTATTAGCACCACCTCGCCGCAGCATTTAGTTTTTGGTGTGTTGCATGACCCCGTCTTACCTCGCTGCACCCTCTTATCCCTAGTTCCCCTATGCATTTTAACCAAACAGTTCAGAACCACACCGAACTCGCTATCTAATGTAAAAACTGCATTGAAATCTGTAGATCTGTAAAAATGTAGGTACAAATAAATACGAAGCACTAAAGGCAAGGTAAGTACAAAGTTCATGAAGATGAGTCTTTGTAAGACCGTCATTATTACCAATTAATTAATCAGTCAAGGTCTCAGTCGACCAATTAATTAATTATCTAACTAGACAAAAGATTAATCAATCAATTTGACATCCAACTTACCTAGTTGAAAGTCCTAAAGAGATTGATCATATCAAGCCGAAAGCCGATAAATTGCAACTTTTGCAATTTATTAATAAAAATCTGTGGCCAGGAGCGCCGGGTAGAGGCCAAGGGGGGGCTGCAGCCCAACCTCCCGTAAGATTTAAGAGCCGTAAGATATAAGGGTATTTTGTTATAAAATTGGGATCGAGCAGTTAGGCCAATGTTAAGTGATTACCCACAGACATCCGCAACGCCAGAGGTCTGAGAACAGATGCGTTCCTTTCAGACATGAATAAACTCTATTTTTTTTTTACTTTGATTTTGGTACACCAATGTAATCATTGATATTTCAGGATTTGCATCGTTAAGACGAAGTTTATGAGAAGAGACCTATGTATTGTGGACAGATCTAGATCTATCAATTCAACAACAGACAGCACAACTGTCACTTTACGCCGGTATCGTGCCAACCCAATTCTACTGCAGTACAGCATGGCTCTTGCAAAAAGATATTTTGTCACCAAGAATCAACATCCTATTTAGTATACAGGGTTACGTCTTATTGAAGACCGGCGAAATTTTCAGATTTGGTTCAGAATCGATAATTTATTCGATTTATAAAAATAAAAAACACGTTTCTCCTGTGCGAAAAACAAAGCGCGTGGATAACGATATTATTGCGAGTAGCTAACGGTAGCTGTGAACTTTGTACCCGATCTTGAAGCGGCAGTACAAAACAGTTGCAATTAAAGTGAATGCGAAATTCCGTAATTATGTAAGTAATTCGATCAGCTATTTAAGGTCGTTATACACTTCGTGTGCGAACGATTGATGTTTTTTTCGAACCATTTCAAATAAACGTTTATTTAAATTAGACTATAACATATTAATACTAAACCAAAAATACGCTCTTTGGTTGACTTTTACTTCCTTATTTTAAAATTTGGCTAGTGACTAAAAAACCAGGTGTATTATAATAAAAGTAACAGACCCAAAACTCCTGCACTTCTAATAAACGACTTTGTATACGAGGAAATGAGCAAACCAGAAGTTAGGACGCAATTTCCTGAACCAACCCTTTCATTACTACATGAGGAGGATGTTTACCGGACTGGGGTGGGCTTAGGAAGTTAGATTATACACCTCATATTAGACAAGGGAACTTGGATACATCACACATCAACTCATATTTAGTGCCAACGACTCGATATTTCTCATAGATATTATGAAAGCTTAGGGGCATTAAATGTGTTATACATAGTTGCTATATCAGATGAGTACCACACAATTAGTATGAGGTGCCACACTGCGTGCTTGCATGCAGCCGAATTGGGCCGGCACGACCGGGGAGGTATCTCTCGCTTACTCGAGACCTACGTAAAGTGACAGCTGTGCTGTAAAGTATATGTGGTTTCATTTAATGCCTCATTTCATTCATTTAACTCAGAAACCTTCGTGAGCTCTTGTACAACAACTTTACCAAAGATCATCATATGATCAAATGCATAATTTACGATTCTATAAAAAAATACAGACGAACATTAATTTATATAATTATATATCACAATCACACATTAATGTATACATATAATAAAACTGTAGAAGACGTCATTCTGGCTGTGTCTTGTGCGGCTTTCACGCAAAAACTACTGGACGGATTTCGATGAAACTCTTTTATTATATAGATATTAGTCCTAGGTATCATTAAGGCAATAATTTATCAATGTATGTAATGCTGCACTCCTTTGCTGCACTCGGTATCTCAACTTTAAATACACTATTATAGGGCAAAATAACGAATTGACAATTCGGCCACGTAACATGACAACAACATTTTCCGATAATGACAAGACAACGGCTGACGGATCAACTAGTTGATAATAAGTTTGTCACTAGCTCCTAAAAGTACTTTGAGCCGTAAGGGAGGAAAGCTATATTTTCTCCCATGTGTTAAGTTGTCACCAAGCCGAGGGTAATAGTGGCAAATATATGAGAAGCGCAGTAATTTTCTCCCTCGTTGCACATTGTATTTTACACTTATCTAGAATTAAGTTTTAGACTTTCGTTCATACGAGAGGGAAAAGTGTAGGAAGTATCCGGTCGCCTTTGTTCACGTATTAATAAAAAGTCACTAACATCGACCTACGCATGAGAATAGCTTCTTCCATATAGAAAACATGACGAGAATAGGTTTTTTGACAAGTTTTCAAAAACCACTCTAGAATGTTTATCAGTGATCAGCTTAGACATTTTTTTTTAATTCTGATAAGTATTTATCTCAAATTTTCTAATTAAAGATTCATAATTTATTAAACCCGCGAAAACGCTTCTTTAAGAAAAATGGCGTCTTGTGACCGAAATTGTGAAACTGTGTTCCGTAAATACCTAATGGTATTTAGAACATTTTGTTGTTGATGTCAGTTGACAAATCCATAAGTAGAGCTAGAAATTTGACAAATGACTAGTACTGTGAACAAATGAATGTATGAAATATACTGTATTATGCATATTGCAGAGTGCAGAAAAAAAAGTTACATTTTAAAGTAATTAACTAGTACTATCAGCAGATTTCGGAATGCAGCCTCTATAATTAGTTGGCTCATGCACGTTTTACGTCATCGTCAATTTCACGTCATTTCGAGTCACGTGACTGGTGAATAAAAATACGTATTTTAAAAATTTGTTTTAAAGTAATATATGATTATTTACAAATAATTTCACTACATAATGACTTAAAAATCATATTAATTAAATATCAAATTCAATAAGATTTTATTTTTAATACTGTTCCTATTAAGTATAAATAAATATTAAATATAAGCCTATTAAAATGCTTGCAAAGTTTTTAATAAAGATATATCATGAATCGTGTGCTGCTTTGGAGGAGGCCTATATATTAATATTGGGTTTCTTGAACATAAATAATTATTTAACTAACAAATAAGATAAAAAACAAGCAAAGCAAAAAAAATGGGTTACCCATAATTACGGGGTAAAAGGCTATTTATTTTTGGAGTAACACTTCTTTACGCGCGCTTGACTTGGGGAGGTTGTGATGTATGCGTGACGAGAGCGTTACGAAAAGTGTGAACGGGCGAGGCCAACGGAAATTGAGAGGGAGATATAAGTCAGTCGAGATAGAAAGAGAGAGAGTTACGTTGCATAAATTACTGTAAAAGCAAGAAAGAGCAGTGCGTGCACACATTTTCTTTCTCCTCTCCCTCTCATAGCCACATGTTTCGAGTATGAAATTCCACTTCAGTCGTGTGGTCTAAACGAGGGGGCAAACGAGCAATCGAAGCGATTTTCATGCCTACCGACGCCCATATACATCCACATAGAGATAAGCAAATGCGTTACCCTCCTTCCTTCTTCCAACTCCATGGGCCACCGGTTTATAATATTAATATGAATATGTGTACCATTGCAGGAGTATGGGAGCCCTGGCACATCTCCTGAAAGCCTCGCTAGGGTCCGGCGTGCTGGCCATGCCGTTGGCCTTCAAAAACGCGGGTCTGGTGATCGGCAGCTTCGGGACCATCCTCATAGGGTTCATCTGCGCACACACCATACACATCTTGGTAAGTATTTTTAGTATATAGCAAACGAGCAGTAGGTCTTCATCCGCATAGAGGTTATACAGATGCGTTGCCCTCCTTCCTCCGCCCTCTAAATGGGTCGGTCGGTTACTTACCTCACGAAACGCAACATAAACGGTTACTTACCTACTTTACGACGGCATTGTGTAAGCGAACTCAAAAACCTTCGTGGGCTCATGCGTAGCAACTTTGCTAAAGATCATCACATGATCAAATGCTTATGATTCTACAAAGGATATACATTTATTTATAGCTAGCGTAAGCTGACTTTTGTCCCAGTGATTATAATATGACGACAGTTGTGCTTATGAAACTGGTAATAGTATTATTGCCTACCGAACAAGTGCGAAAATATAGGGGAAAATATTAAAAATTTCTACCAGCAAACAGCTATCAAATGAACTAATTATATTTCACTTTGGACTATAAACTTTAGTAATCTTATCACAAACTTCTGTAATAAATTTCAAGCCCTTTATAATTTAAGTATTTCAAATTTCATTTTCAAAAGGTTTTTATAAATGGGTGAAATGGGTAAATAAAGGTCAAAGTTGCGCTGGCGACCAACTAGAATTTTTTGAATATTATCAGACTTGTGTCCACTTCGTTGCGCGACAAAATAAAACTTATTCAGTAATATTTTTTTCTTTAATAATAAAATGTTGCTTTCTGATAACATTTCTATTAATAAAAAAATGGTTAAAATCGGTCCAGTAGCTTTGTAGCCTAATCGATATAAACAAAAAAATCTTTCCTCTATTTATTATAAGTCGGTATAGACAAATTATCATTAATACAACATTAGGTACATGTTTCGCAATCATTGTTACATTTACTTGAATAACGTGGCAAAAAGAGGTGGGCACACAGCATTTGAATAATAGTATATGTACATATTAAGTATGTTATTAGTGTAAGCGCTACTCCTGGACTAGAATACGATAATATTTTTTTGTAAATATGTACATCTAAACTAACTACCCGCGAAGATCAATATTCGATCTAAGTGAAACTTTTTTGTTATTAGCACTAAATATCTTAATATGACATGTATCTAATGTATGACATTGTATCTAAGGTAAACAATGTATGTAGAATTTTCAACACTTGCAAAAGACACATAGAAACTTCATCAACAATTACGTCTTACATATCAATGTGTCTAATGCATGGTAGTGTGTGTAAAGTTTTATTTGTTAAATTAAAGTACCTACTTTATAAAATATTAGCGTTCTGCACTTCTCGTACACGTAAATTATATGTGTGCCCATATTTCATACTCCTCCGTCCGCGCAATCGTCATAAAAATGTTCCTAAAGTTTTTGCTTCACGTATTTATTATACACGTTATATAACGTTATAGTAATGTAATGTTTTGTAGTGTTTGTATGCATAGACGTTTGTGTCCTTCCTACAGCCTAAACGTAAACCTTTGTGTATTTCAACCTAAAAGGTATCGTTAGAACTTTGCGATAGTTCTATACTAATAATATAAAGCTGAAGAGTTTGTTTGAACGCGCTAATCTCTGGAACCGATACAATGGTCCGATTTAAAAATTCTTTCAGTATTAGTTAGTCCATTTAGCGAGGAAGGCTATAGATTACGACTGCGGTAAAAAAACGGATTTACGTAATGAAGAATAAATAAATATAATATTTATTTTGTTAACTTACATAGTATGTTGATTTTTCTCGTCCTACTCCAGTATTTTGGGAACTAGACCAACTCAGAATTAGTGGCAGGGTCTGAAACCGTAGTTGCAATTTATTTAGTTAAGAGATTTACATAACCACTTGGAGAGGACTTACAAAATTGAACTTAAAGCTGCTTACTTAATTGGTTAGCATTATTTACATTTCAAATTAATATTAAGATGAATGTGGCAAGGCCATTTGGGCCAGCAGGACGGGGAGGTACCTCTCGGTTACACGACACCGACGTAAAGTGACAGTCGTGCTGTCGCGCTTAGTGCGGTATTCGTAGCCTGTCGCCCATGTTGGAGGGGGGAGGATGGAGGGCAATGCATCTCCAGCTTCTGTGCGGATGCCGGATGGGCGTTGGTGGTCATGAAAATGTCTCCGATTGCTCGTTTGCCCCCTTATACTATAAAAAGTGACACCAATGCTCTAGTGTTTCATTTTGTGTACAGGACCTCTGCATAACATTTTTTTTTCATATCTGTGGACTTATCACACCACGTTAGTCTAGCCCCGTGCTAAGTGCCGTAAGGACTTGTGTTACGGTATGAGACAACGGACAATATATTTAATATGTTTTATAACCTTTAGGAAATATTATATCTTTAAGATTTTATTACATAAATACATATAGTACATAGATAAATATCCATGAGCGAGGCGGAATTCGAAACCGCGACCCCTGAGGCTACATTCTTCGCTTAACCGACCCCTGTGCCACTGCGCCAGCCAGGTCGTCATTATCATTGTCTTTGGGCGTACATCATAAAAAGTCTCCGACTGGTCGTTTGTGCCCGTATAATAAAAGGTATAGTGCCATGCTTCGTTCCGGCCAAATTAATTCATTGAAATTATTTAATCGACGCTCCACATTAAGTTGTAATCTACATTCTGATACCGTGAGTTGCCGCCAGAACACCTCAAGGACTTAGGGCCCTTATAAACTATTGTACCGCTGACATTATCTCAGCTAACAAGCACTTTTAACTCGCTTATTTACATGATATTATGCTGGCTGGATCTAAATAAGGTTATGGCTTTACTGTGAGCTAGCTGTGCCCCGCGGTTTTACCTGCCTTTAATTTATTAGACACCCATATAAACTTCAACTTCAATTCGGTTGCATGCAGCATGGCACTACCTCTAACTAAATATGTTTCTTTTCTACTATACCAATTCTTCTTGTTTCGTGCAGTGTGTATGTAGACAGTGCCCATGGAGGTGGGAGGAGAAAGGTGGGCAGTACATCAGTATAGACTATGAGAATGTTTATGGGCGTCGGTAGTATGTGGTAGTCATGAAAATGGCTGTGACTGCTCGTTTGCCCCCCCCCTCCATATCTAAAATACCAATTACATACAACAGCGAAATCGCAACAGCGCCGCGTATCGAATCGCATAACCACACTAAATCAACTTCCAAACCCATCGATTACGCAAACACTTTCACCACGCGCGGGCCCTCAAATTACCGACACTCTTACATTCCCTTTTTATTTGTTTTTACTGCGAACAAGCCTGTCGCCGTAATACCGTTGCTGGGATTTGTTTTCTTTTGGCAAGTGAAATGCTTTGTACTAGTGTTGTGCATAAAAATATCGACATTTATAACTCTTATATTTGGTCAGCAGATACGATAATTTTGTATGCGTAGCAAGGATTCGAAGAGTAGAAACTCAGAACACGCATCATTTAGCGGGATGTAGACTTTCTTTCTCTCACCATGCTCTGCTAATTATAAACAACTTAAGCCCTTATTACTGAAACTAGCTGTTTGATAGCCGGCTAAGTCTCTCTTCTGAAAGGTTACCTACATTCCAAAAAAATAAAGCCCATCTGGCGACTAATATGACAATATACCATATATTTTCTTGTAACAGTGCTGACAGAAGAAATCCCAGAATAAGTAGTATCTTTGAACCATCATTTTTGAAATTGAATATTTTTGTTGTCTGTACATAAATTGTTAAATAAATAAATAAATACGTATATTGCTAATTAGTAATAACCATTTACTATTTATTTATTACCAACTAGAGCGTAAAGCACAGTAATTTCACATTTTTGCAGCTCGAAATTTTATGTTATTCTAGATTCAAATATAAATAAATTTAATCAAAGTTCGTTCTGCAGTTTTTGCATCAAATATGAACAAATATAAAATCATACATTAATGCCTAATATTTAATGGAGTTCATAATTGAAATATTAAAATTTTCAATAGCATAAATATTATAAGTACTAAGTAAGACTAATGAAATACAATAATTTTTTATTGCGTTTCCAAAAAAATTTATCAATTTTTTTTATCGTTTTATCGACATAACAATGTCACAATCCTCTTGGGGAATCAGTAAGCGAATGGAAGCAATTTAAGAATATTTTTGTGGTTAAATTATTACCGTGGCTTAGCTACATTTTTTATTTGATGTTTTTCCGGTGTCCCTAAACATCATAAGCATCAGCTGGTGGTGGTTTA
>LUGF01047365.1:115898-128850 GCA_001625245.1 Calycopis cecrops
TTACGTAATACCTGAAGGCTCCCTCATGGAGAGGATCATAACCAGGGATTCGGTGGAACTAATGTAGGGAGCATCATAACCCACCGGTCATATATGAGGACTAACGATATGTGTGTACAGGTGAAAACGTCACAGAAGCTGTGCGTGGAGATCAAGAGGCCGTCGCTGGGGTACGCGGAGACGTGCGAACTGGTGTTCCACAACGGGCCCCCATCCGTCAGGAAATACTCCACTTTTGCCAGGTACTGCCTTCACTCGCTGTTTATTATACTTCTTAATATGAAGGGCAAACGAGCTGTCGGAGCCATTTTCGTGACTATTGTCGCCCATAGACTATAGAGGCTATATAGATGCGTTGTCCTCTATCCTCTTCCGTCCTACATGGGCCACTACTCCGATGATATCTATCTACCTACTAAGATGAAAAAAAAATTTTTGTTTGCTTATTTAGCCTACTCGATACAAATCGAATAAGCTCTATAACTATTGGACCTGTTTTGAGCATTCATTTACAAATAGAAAGCAACATTATCAGAAAGTACATAGACTGTGTTTTATTATCATTGAATAATTTTTATATTTGAGGCCCAGTGAAGTTGGCAAGGGTCGGCTAATATAACTATAAAGTTCTTTATATTATGTATACTTCTTCTATACAATGTTGATAAAAGTGAAAGGCATTAAATGAAACCACACATTTAGTGTATCATTTCCAGGCTACACAACAAAAACAGATCAATCGGAGCAGTAGTTTAGCCACACGAATTTTTTAAAGTTTTTTCTCACTTCATACACGCTGTACGCCAGCTGATCGTCGACTATGAGCGGCCGGGGTCATTCACCCAGTACGAGGTTGTACGCGCCGGTACAAAGCATGATTACATTTTTTCGCTTTTTAACTTGTCTGAAAAAAGTATTTTCGTATACTTGTCGTAAACTTTTTTCATTAGTTTCAGGTAGGCACTTATAGTATATGTGGTTTAATTTAATGTCTCTCGCCTTTATCAACATTGTATATAAGTACGCCTCGTTTGCCAAGTACAATTAATGTTATAGTACTAGTAGCCGAGACACAGTAACTATAAAGTTATGTAAATGAGGCTCTTACTTCTTTACAGCAGGATAAAGCTGGTAATGCCTTAATCACTGGTAGAAATAGGAATTATTGTGAGGTTGTTCTATGCGCCCATAGGCAACCGCATCATCAAAAGGCGATTGCTTGTTTATGGCCTTATGAATATACTGTGATATTAAAATTAATAGAATGGGATAGTAATTTATATTTCGAACAATAGTATCAAAATATACACAAATAGTATACAAGTAAGACAAGTCTTCACATAGGAAACAATTGTAAAAGAGTGCAATAATGGTAGAGTGATCGGCATGTCAACTTATAGACAATGCTTAGAAATGGACCATGCCCGTCACTAAAATGAACAAAGACTTATAATAATAGGCACTAGGGCGTGTCAAATTCGTTTATGTCGCGACGCCAAACTGAAACAAGAAAGGCCTAATCCTTGTTTCAGTGCTACAGCTAAACTCAACACAATTCCAGAACTTTCCAAGCTCAGTCGAGCTCAGTAAACGTATAAACTGCTATGATAAAAGTTGCCATCCACGAAATGCTGAAATTATCGTTTCCAGCAGGAGCTATCGAAATTCGCACACACAACACCCTCGTCATACACATGTCGGATTCACAATACATTTTCTGCTCCAGTTGAAACGATCTTATGTATTTTATTAGTAAGCCTTTGCGGTAGTGTTATTTTTTTTTAAATACAGAGGCGAACAAACAGTAAAACCTTTTAATATTGTGTGTTATATGTGATATGAAATGTACTTAATTGTTTTCTCCTCCAACTAAGGTCGTACTGGTATAATTCGGCTGCGATACGGCATGGTACTTACTACCTCTTTCTGGAGCGAAGAAGGCAGTACATTGTCATTATTTCTGTTTGTGTGGTTGCGTTTGAAAATCGCCTTATAGGTCATAGTTGATCTAAATTCCTAATTCTCTTTCTCTAGAATACTTATTGCTATGATATAATGTACTTTCGTTTGGTGTAGTGTGTAAGTTTCTGGTGGCACATCAAGGAGTAAAGACGAAGGTGGAGGACATGTCTGTATATCATATCTATGCGGATGATTATGCGTCGGTACCTAGTCACCAAAAGTTGAAAGAAGTATAAGGAGGATAAATAAAATTGCTCATTAGCCCCGTTATTGCCTATTTTCTTATCTAAAAATAGTCTATTTTTTGACGAGTGATCGACTTATTTAATTTTTTTACGAGTTTGACGAGTGATCTTGTTGTTTCAGAGAGTTAGCGGACTGGGCGCTGGCTGTGACGCACATGGGCGCGTGCTGCGTATATGTGGTGGTTATAGCGGAGTCCTTCAAACAGGTGAATATAAGCATTCTTTATAGTATAAAAAGGCAAACGGGCAGAGTTTATACAGATGCATTGTCTTCCTCTCCCGTCCATGGGCCGGCTATTTAAACACCGCACGATTTGTGATAACGTGATATATGTAAATAATAATATATTTTATTTAATGACTGAAGTATATGAAACTTAAATTGAATACTTTATATGAAACTATGTGTTCTTATTTCACCTTAAAAGGCAGTACGAGTGTCGTAAACAACCTCTTGCACACAACTGTGACTCTAATAATTATTATCACTTCTGCTTTTGGGTTTCTTTTTTTTATGATATAGGAGGGCAAAACGAGCAGTCGGAGCCATTTTCATGACTTCCGACGCCCATAGACATCCGCATAGAGGCTATACGGATGTGCTGTCCTCCCACCACGGGTCACCGGCTTCTTACACACCACACGAAACGCGACAACATAGCTGTCACTTTACTCCGGTGTCGTGTAAGCGACCTACCAGTCGTGCCATTTTTTTTTTTTGTTTTTTTTTTATTTGGTTGCGTGCATGCATGCAGCGTGGCACTACCTGTTACAGTTTGGCTACAATACAGCATGTCACACTCTTAAGGCCTGCGCTGACGAGGGATATTTGTCCGCGGACTTTTATGTCCGCTAAATATATCGCTTACAACTGTATCAAGTAAGGCAAATCAGGAATTAAAATACGCGGTACTTTGCGTACATTTTTGTCAATATTCCTTCGTCTGCACAAGTCTTTATACAATAGATTAAACTCTAACAAATAGATTATGGTACCGCTCACATAATGCATTCTTAATTTACCATGCAAATTAGTAATAGCACTGGCTGCAAGAATGATGCAATACTTATGGTTTATTACATTCAAATACCAATGTAAACACTATGTAATAAAGTTGGCAAGGCTTCGATTATAAAATAATATTATATATAGCTTCTCATGTAAAAAAATAATAACAAAATATAAAATTACTGAAAATTCACTATAATAAGTATTTTAAAATGTTACTTACTCCTGCAATTTCACGTATTCTGTGTGGCCAGCCTTTACGACACCCTGCCGACGTTTGTGCTTGGTCCGCAATGTTTTACTCTAGGAGTCATGAAAAAATAATGCTACTAAGTAGATGTAAAATTAAAAAATATGTGAACAATGATCGGTTTGACCGATTACTCGGCCATTTTACAACCGATTTATCGGCTAGTCGGCCAAAGTACCTAATAGTCGGTGCATCTCTACTTATATCTTTGACAGGTTTCCGACCAATACGGCGGTCCCAACTGGTCAGTGACCGCGTTCTGCGGGCTCACCCTGGTGGTCCTGATCCCTCTGACTCAGATCACGAAGCTGAAGTACCTCGTGCCCTTCTCAGCGCTGGCCAACTTCGTGTGGCTGGGCTCCATCTGTATATGCGTGTACTACTGCCTGAGGGACCCGCCGCCGATCTCCTCGAGAAACGCCGCCACTTCTATTACGGGATTGCCGAGTTTTATAAGGTATGTGCATAAAAGGTTGATACAAGCGAGAGGCATTAAATCAAACCATATATTTATTGTATTATTTTCAGGCTATGCAATAAAAATCGGATCAATCGCAGCAATTTTTTTGTCTCGAGAATTTTTTAAAGTTTTTTCTCACTTCGTACACGCTGTATCACAGCTGATCGCCGACTATGACCGGCCGGGGTCATTCGCCCCGTACGAGGTTGCCGTACGCTGTTCGAGCCGATACAAAGCATGTTTATGTTTTTTCGCTGTTTAACTTGTTTGAAAAAAGTATTTTCGTATACTTGTCGTAAACTTATTTTTAATAGTATCGGATTAACTGTAGGCACTTATAGTACCTATAGTGGTTTAATTTAATGCCTCTCGCTTATATCAACCTTGTATATTATGTTGAGGAGCACTTGTCTACATCTACGTAAGAGAGATATAAAAATATAATTCAAATATTTGTCATTGAAAAAAAGCGAATAAGCATTTCGCATTTTTTCGAGTAACGATAAGAGCCGGAGCATGGGCCGGTACGACCGGGAAGGTACGACTAGCTTTTACGATTGCGGCGTAAGTGACAGCTGTTCTGTCGCATTTTATGCGGTGTGTAAGTAGCCCGTGGCTACTGCAAGGGGGAGGAAAAGGGAAGGCAAGGCATCTGCGGATTTGCGGATGTCTACCGGTCTCAGTAGCTATGTAAAAAAAAATCATAAAAAAATATACTGCAATGCGGTCTAACTAAATTAACAAACAGTTGCTGCCACAGCGACTTATAATTCCTCACCGAGGCTACTTCCAGAGCATTTTTTTAATAGTATAAGAGGACGAACGAGCAGTCGCCAATTTCATGGCTGCCGCCGCCCATTGAAATCCGCATGTCTGTGTCATGGCAAATGAGAAACCTTCCTTCGTCCTCCCTCTCCATGGGTCACATGGCGTGACACTACTTCTTGCTATATTTCTTCTACATCTTCCGTAATAGTCTTATTTGCTTCCGTAATAGGCAAAACCCAGAAACTCCGAATTTGAACAAAACTTCACAAAACAATTTAATGTCAGATTTATCTAACAAAGGAAGCGCGATGATTTACATAATACTTGTTTAATTCCGTCAGTCTCAGTTAAATGATCTACACAACAAGATAAATTGGTAAAGTTACTCAACAAGTTAGTTAAGTTTAACTAAGTTTCGCCTCGAATTAGGTAAATAAGTTTTGTTGTCTCAATCTTACTTATATCATAAAAATTAAGAGATTTTTTTTTGTTTTTTAAGAGAGATAACGAGCAGTCTGAACGTTTTTACGACACACACAAACATCCTCGTGTTGGATGTTCAGTTGTGTTCGATTTTGTGACCCTCCCTGCTCAGTAGTCTATCTATATAATATATAAAACTCAAAGGTGACATAGTCATCTATCAACGCGCAACCCTAACCACTGGACGGATCGGGCTGAAATTAGGCATGCAGGTAGATGTTATGACGTAAGCATCCGCTAAGAAAGAATTATTAGAAATACAACACCTAAGAGGTTGAAATTGGGTGTTGAAGTTTATTTGGATATCTTAGAAAATAAACGCGGGTGAAACCACGGGGCACAGCTAGTCTACTTATTAGGGTTTCGTACCTAAAAGGTAAACGGAACTCTATTACTAAGCCTCCGCTGTCCGTCCGTCTGTTACCAGGCTGTATCTCATAAGCCGTGGTAGCTAGAAGGGTGAAATTTTCACAACTTATTTATTTGCTTTGCCGCTATAACAACAAATACTAAAAATAAAAAAAAATAAACGCTTGTGCGGGGTGCCCATACAATAATGGTACGGAACCCTTCGTGTGCTAGTCCGACTCGCACTTGGCCAGTTTTATTTATACTGTGTCAGTAGTGCTCAAATCGTCTGCATTGCAACTATGGTACTTCCTCTTTGATGAATATAGTAAGGCACCTGACTTCGGTAGCCATTCCCTTTCATTGGATGTAGCTACGCTTTAGACTGTCAAGTGTCAGCCAAGAACATACAATTAATGATTTGGCGTGGAGTAAACACAAAGCCTTAGACGCGCTTAGTGATTTATTACTCGCGTTTAGCATAAATAATTACTACGGATCTTAGATGATTCGCGATATATCTATAATAAATCAAATCTTTTAATGTTTGTTTCGGATGGAAAAGAAGATACTGGAAATAAGGATTTAGCAGATATACCAAATGACCTCTGTGAGATCTGACATCTGTCACTTTTTATACGACATGATGACAAAACTGGCGCTAATTCCTAGTAGATATATAAAAGCAAGGAATATTGTACAGTAAAAAAATTAGTCTTATTTTCAGTGTTATAGCCGCATTTTTGTCGACATTTTATACAGGGTGATTCACGTTAAAGTGTAACCCCGAAACTGAGTGAAATTGGACCGAAAACTATCGACCAAAATGGGTCTAAAAAACTTCTAAAAAAAAACTATTTTTTTTATCCGCCACTAAACATTTGTTTCCCGAATTTTGACCTCTATGTACAAATAAATTTATACCTCCCAAACTAGCTGGTCGATTTTAATAAAATAAACGATAAATCAATGCCAAGTATTTAGCGATGAGGACAAAATAAAAAAGAGGCAACAAAAATGGTTTTAAATACTTCATTTTTTTTAATACTTGTGAACAAAATCACTTTTTTTCACTGTTTTTTTAAATCAACTCAAATTTCTATGAAATAAACCCCTTCTTGATTTGTTTTATAATTTATTATTATTCTTGAATGTATTAACTTTCAAAAATATAAAAAAAACATTGTATCTCTAAAAATACAAGAGTTACGAATTTTTAAAGTTCAGTACTCAAAATGGGTAAATCCAGGTAGAGGCCCTTTTATTATTCCATTGTTATACCGGTGCCATTTTTGTTGCCTCTTTTTTATTTTGTCCTCATTGCTGAATACTTGGCATTAATTTGTCGTTTATTTCATCAAAATCGGCCAGCTAGTTTGGGAGGAATAAATTTATTTGTGCATAGAGGTCAAAATTTGGGAAACAAATGTTTAGTGGCGGAAAAAAAATAGTTTTTTTTTAGAAGTTTTTTAGACCCATTTTGGTCGATAGTTTTCGGTCTAATTTCACCCAGTTTCGGGGTTGCACTTTAACGTGAATCACCCTGTATTTGCGTCCACCACGCGGGCCATGAAATGAAACGTACCCTAGCTATTATGTGTAATTGAGCAGATTAAATATATAGGGTGATCTTATGATGTGTAAGAACTATCCTCTCATTTATTGGATATTTTAAGCGGAAAAAGGACTCGTTCGTATTAGGAGGAATCCGGAGATTTTTCATCCTACTAATATTATAAAGGCGAAAGTTTGTGAGTGTGTTTGTTACTCTTTCACACAAAAACTACTGAACGGATTTTCATGAAACTTTACAGTGATATAGCTTTTATATCAGAATAACATAATAAGTTAAAATTTATAGGAATTTTATATAATTTGGTTATAATATAACGATAATTGTCAAGTAAGTCGGAAAAAAATCAGCCCCCTGAGAGCAATATTGGCGTGCGCTGACCTAATCGTTGTAGTTACACAAAGATAATTACTGTAGGATTATTTATCTTAAATAGTTCTAAATAAAAGTCCGCGACAGCATATATCTATCTTTTATGTGTAGGTCACTCTGACCAAAATAGTGAACCAAACATTCAATTAAATTGGATATTTTTTAACGATGCACATTTTAGAATATTTATCGAACTCTTATGAAAATTGATACATCTGTCATTTTACGTATTGAATGTAGATAAACTTTGTCTTTTACACTAAGTAATTTGGACGAATAGATTAAAAGTTATTATCACGATAAGATTGACTTAAACGGAATATCTAAAGCGCCTAAAATACGCGGCGACAAATTCGATTCTCAAAGCAGTTTATTGATTCATACAATACGTATATATTTAATATAATATATATTTCAGTATAATATTAGAATATGTATAATAATAACAACACCATTTTTGAAGTCCGAAGTCCACGCGGGCGAAGCCGCGGGCGGAAGCTAGTTTAAATATAAAATTATTCGAAAAAATATTTTAGTGCGGTTTTTTTCAACTACGATAACGATACGATAACTTACAAAGTTTAAGCATGTCGTGTAAGAATAATTAGCCTAATTACGTACATAATACCGTAATCTTAATAAGTAAGCTGTAACTAGATACATATTAATTGCGATGTTTTAAACTGCGTTGCTCGACATCAGGATATGTGCCATATTTTGTCCTGCTCTTTTGGGTAGGTAGGTATTGGCCCTACCTACCCTACCAGGGTAAGGCCCTAATGATACGCTCATCAGGTCGCCTTTGGTGCCACCTGCACCTGATGAGGGTCTCAGATGCTAGCTTTTCGTTATTAAATTACTGGTCCGGTAAAATTTAATTTATTGTATAAAAAGGGGCCTTGAACAATAGAATGAGAAGATGATTAATTATTAGGATACGAAAATAAATAAAACTCCTTTAAAAAAAATTTAGTTAGAACTGTCATGTGTCTATGCGATATAGCAATAATCTTATTGCTATTATAAAATTGACAGGCGTTTATATTTTTTTCTTTCCATTTCAGCACAAGCCTGTTCGCTATGGAAGGTATTGGCGTGGTGATGCCTGTAGAAAATGAAATGATCAAGCCGAACCAGTTCCTGGGCTGTCCCGGGGTCCTCAACATCGCCATGACCGCGGTGGTGCTGCTTTACGGCTTCATCGGGTTCGCGGGCTACCTGAACTTCGGCGAGGAAGTCAGGGGGAGTCTGACATTGAACTTACCTCAAGATGAAATGTTAGTATTTTATTTCATACTTAAAGTAACGGCTAAGTTATTGACATTAAGTATTTTGTTTCACACTTAAATTATTTTTTAAGTACATTTACTCAAGCTCGTCATCTGCTGATGCCGGTCAAAGGAATGGTGCACTTGTGTCTACTAAAATTTGTTCATTCGTGGATTTTTTTTTCATGGCATTGGAGGCAAACGAGCAGTTAGGTCACCTGATGTAAAGTGATCACCAACGCCCACAGACATCCGCAACACGGATTGAGATGACAGATATCCTGATGTCAACTTGAAACGTCGAGAGAGAAAAATAGTTTTATTACAATGTGTAACTTCACATAAACTTAAGAAATCATAACATAATTTTGTATAATATTTCAGCCTAGCACAAACAGCCAAGACCCTGGTGGCGAGTGTGATGCTGCTCTCGTTCGCCCTCATCTTCTACGTGCCGGTGGACGTGGTGTGGCGGCGGCTGCAGGATCGGCTCCCGGCGAGGGGGCACCGGTGGGGGCTCGCCGGGCTGCGGTTCTTCGGGTGTTTGTTTATAGGTAAATAACGTAAAAATTATTAAAATAAAAAATGTATTTAAAAAAAAAAGAAGCATCAACCGGATATGGATGAATTTATCTACCATCATGAAGTTTTTTAAGAGGATTTTATATTGGTAGTTGGTGTGGTTTAAGCCGAAGATACTGCCACTTTGTCGTGGTTGGGCATACCGGACAGGCTTGAAGAGAGAGGCCGGACTAAGAGTAAGCTCCACCCGTCTCTCTGAGTTACCAGACGGCGGCGTGGATTGGGACTACTGGCGGGTCTGATTCGGACAAATTGGTGGCTATTGTGGTTATTCAAATACGCTCTCTTCCACTCTATGGACAACCTGCAGCTCATAAAACCCACAAAACGCGACAGCACGGCTTTCAACAAGAGACACCTCTCTGTTTAGTGTATTGGTTGTCTATGTTTAGTCATAGACCGTACACTGAATATTCATACCATAGACGATGTCTATGGTTAGGTACAGATGACAAGAGAGAGAGGGATGTCTGACGACCATGACTTAGTGACAGCTACCAGCATGTAACTTAGGCATCAGCTGTCAACTCTGATCTGTCAGACTTGTCCTACTTCCACTTGGTATGTGTATGTGACACTTTCCAGTCCTGGCGGCCTAATTCGGCTCAGTGCACGCAGCGTGGCCTACCTCTTCCATTACTAAACCACACCTCTTTCCTTCCAGTGGGCCTGGCCTCAGCGGTGCCTCGTCTGGAGCTCTTCATGGAACTAGTCGGAGCCGTCTGTCTGTCCGTCATGGGCCTGGCTCTCCCCGCCATCTCCGAGTCCGTCTACAGGTGGGGCAAGGACATGGGCTGCTGCCACTGGGTCCTGTGGAAGAATTTCCTCATCGTACTCTTCTCTCTGGTGGCCATGGTCTCAGGAGTCACCTTCTCCATCAAGTCCATCATAGACCAATTGTGATAACGTGATATATGTAAATAATAATATATTTTATTTAATGACTGAAGTATATGAAACTTAAATTGAATACTTTATATGAAACTATGTGTTATTATTTCACCTTAAAAGCCAGTGCGAGTGTCGCATGGATTTAGGCTGGCAGAGGAAGATACCTCTTGCACGCAACTGTGACTCTAATTATTATCAATTCTGCTGTTGCGTTTCTTTTTTTTATGATATAGGAGGGCAAACGATATGCTATAAAAAAAAAAAGAAAAAAAAAAAAACGAGCTATTGGACGCCCATGGACATCCGCATAGAGGCTATACGGATGGGCCACCGGCTACTTACACACCGCACGAGACGCGAGAGCACAGCTGTCACTTCACGCCGGTCTCGTGTAAGCGAGAGGTGCCTTCCCGGTCGTGACGGCCCAATTCGGCTGCATGCAGTGTGGCACTACCTCTTACAAAAGTTTCTGAGTTTTCGTGGGCTTATTTGACGGGTATTTATGGACAACGATAGTTATCAAGAGTCACCGACTGCTCGTTTGCCTGTCTTATCATAAAAATATATAATAGGCAGCGGCGGCTGTATCAACGTTCAAATCGTAGCTGACCGACCGCTACAGTTAAATGCCTTTTTATTTTTTTAGTTTTTTATACCGTATTTGCTTTTATTTTGGTAGTATAAGGGGCAAATGACCAGTCGGAGGTATTTTATGACTACAATCGCCTACGGACATCCGCACGCTGTCACTTTACGCCGGTACATATGACGTCCATTTCAGTGCTCCTCACATTGCATCACCGTGCATGCATTTGTGGCAAGTAATTTAGTTGTTTTTTGTTTAACATTCACTAAAATTGTTCTTTTTGGTTTGTTTTATTTATTTTTTTTTTGCTCTCTTGTATACTAGTATTTATTTTGATATTTTGTGCTTCATTCTGTTTTTGTAATTTTTTATGAGCACTAAATAAATTGTTTTCTATTCTATTCTATCCTATTCTACCTTGCCGCCGTAGTGCCCCTGTCGTTCCGGCCCTATTCAGCTACACTACATGGCATCAGCTACACTACATCAGCTACACTAACTACTACCAAATACGACGATATGACAAATAAAAATTGACTGATCGAACTTCAAATCCTAACAAAAGCCACACCAACCGCATACCGTTTCACGCCGCATTCACGAAGTCTTAATATTCAAATTTATCCGGACGCCTGGCCTCGCCGTTTATTTGTACGTTCACAATGCCAAAATCTCCGGCTTTATCCGGACGCCTGGCTATTCATCTGTACGGTTGCCAATCGAATTTGAATTTGAAAAAAGAAAAGAATTTTCACTGATCACAATAACGTGGATTGGGTTTATGTGACGAGCTGTCTGCATTGCCGCCCGATCCGGTACTTCTCGTTCACACGACACCGCTACGGTGTCGTGTTTTGTGTGGTGTGTAAGTTTCGAATGGCCCATATCGACGCAGGAAAGCGATCTTGTCTTATCTCGAAAAAATGCGAAATCTGATTCCCAAGTTTTCGATGCCAAACGTTTGAATTATATTTCTCTCTAACGTAGATATAGTGCAGCGGCCCATCAACATATTATGGAGAACAGTAAGAGGTAGTGCCACACTGCATGCAGTCGAAATGGGCCGGCACGACCAGGAAGAACTCGCTTACATGATTCGAGCGTAATGTGACAGCTGTGCTGCGCGTTTCGTGCGGTGTGTAAGTAGGCGGTGGCCCATGTGGTTGGGAGGAGAAAGGAGGGCAGCGCATCTGCATAGTCTGTATGCGGATGTCGGCAACAAAGGCAATCTTCGATGTCATTATTCTTCTATAATAAATATTCTATGCATCAGTAACCTAGTCATAAATTGGCTTCGACTGATCGTTTACCCCACACGCTGTGAAAGAAGCTTGGTAACATTGAAGAAGAAAGTGTGTGCTTTAGACCACACAACTGAAGTAAAACTTTTGATTTTCATTACCGTAGTTACAATGACATAAGATGTCATATGATATTTATTTTTTAAATACAACAAAGTTTCACTTAAATGGAATTTGAATTTTTAATTTGAACTTCCTTTGGCCTCGTCCGATGTGTGATTTTTTGTAACGATCTCGCCAGGTTACCCCGCAAGCGCGTATAGAAGTTTTATTTCAAAAAACCCTTCTTAAAAATCAACCTTTTAACCTTTTAGGTTCGTTTTGGTACAGGTCCCTTCAACCGTTTTTGTGACCATTATCATGCGGACCTTGGAGTTGCCTTCAGATCTCGCCAATCACCGTCGAAGCTGTCATTTTCCAATTTGAATGTCACGGTATGAACACACCCACATAATCAACTTAACAGTCGCTTATTAAGCAGCTATTTTAACCGCGACGAAAAAAATGTGACGCAGCAGTTGTAGATACCTAGATATTATTTTTTCTAAGTTTTTTTTTGTATAGTAACAGGTGGCAAACGAGCAGTCGGAGTCATTTTCATGACTACCGACGCCTATAGACATCTGGATAGAGGCCTGCAGACGCTACGACATCTGCTACTTACACACCGCAAGAATATTTTCGTCGGGGTCTTAGTTACATTTCAGGGGAAGCAAGACAACAGATAAGAAATCGACCACAAATACAGAGGCTTGAGCTCCCCAGTGTGCTCGCCTCTCATATCGATGAAGCTGCACTGACCTTCTGTCTTAGCGTTCTACCTAAAAAAAAAAAAAAAAAAAAAAAAAAAAAAA
>LUGF01047365.1:145784-164297 GCA_001625245.1 Calycopis cecrops
TAGTCATTTTACGGTATCGTGTCAGCAAGAGGTACCTCCCCGGTCGTGCCGGCCCAATTCTACTGCATGCATGCGTGGCAATACTTCTTACTAAATTTTATTAATAAAAGCTATTAAAAACAGATTAAAAAAAATGAATTAAGAATACGCACTCATTCTTATTATGAAAGCGTTTATTATAATGACCACAAAGCAATTTCCTTTCTATCTACTGATTAAAATCGACGCTATCATAATTTGAATAAGCGCTCTTAATTATTCATTAACTTTTTTAATAACTCGAAGTAACTACAAATGGCAGAAGAGGTATTAATATTATATATTTACCTCTTCTAAAGTCGCGCTAACGCTAACCAAAAACCACGTTACTGGATTATTTTAATACTAACTGCAGTTTACGCGCAGTTTAACCGTTTTACCCGCGTAAATTACGATCCCATGAAAAATACAAAATCATCCCATGGCATCCTATAGGAACATTTTTTCGGGATAAAAACTATCCTCTGTGTTAATCCAAGTTACCCTCTATGTGTATGCTAAATTTCATGAAAATCGCTTTAGCAGTTTTTGCCCAAAGGAGTAACAAACAAACGAACAAATAAACAAACAAACAAACATACAAACTTTCGCATTTATAATATTAGTAGGATTAGATTGCTGCATTGCAGCCAAATCAGAATGGCACAAGGGAGGTCACACTCCCTCACATGATACCCCCTATAGCGCCACGCTACAAGCATACAACCGAATTGGACGCCACGATTGCCGTAGTGCCAGCTGCGCTGTCGCGATTCGTGCGGTGTATAAGCCGGTGGCCCATGGGGGAGGGGAAGAAGGAGAGCAACGCATCTGTATAACCGTAATAAAGATGTTTATGGGCGTCACTAGTCATGGAAATGACTCCGACTATTCATTTGTCCTCTGAGTGACGTCACTATACCGCTCAAGGCTGGTAAATACTTCAGATGGACCCCACTCCCCAACATAAAGAAGCTTTTTTTTTACTAAATGTGTAATTGTTGAGAGTTGGGATTCTTCTCCGACCGGGGCCTCTCACGAGGACCTGTGGTATTTAACCGACATGGGACCCTGTAGTTACGCCACTGCCCTGGAATGTCTGGGTTCATTTCGGCTCTGTACAGATAACAGCTATTGAAACAGGCCAAGGAAACCCAGCGAGCGTCGAAGGTTCATTAGAAACCTTACCTATGTACACGCATATCGCGGCATCTCACTCTCATCCTTTTAGCATTCCTCATGCGGGAGAAAGTGATTATGTACAATCGAGTACAAAATATATAAAAAAAACTGTTTGTAGCTGAAATTCTCCGAAACAGTTTGACGATTAAAAAAAAATATATTACTTCAAAAGGTAAAGTTTGGCATTTCAGCGTAAATTCATATAACAGTCAGGCTTAACATATTTTTTTTTATCAGGAATGACATGAATGTTTTGTAATAGAACGAGGGTGAAACCGTGGGGCAGAGCATGTATCGTAAAAACACATACAAGGGGACCGATTTACTTGTGTGTATGTGTAAATGCTGACAGAGCTGACGATGTGTGTATAGAGCTTACTTATGTACTACTAATATTGGAGAAGCCCAAACGGTGTAGACATTGGTAATTTATATAGGTAATCCTTTTGGGAATACTCGTTTGTTTAGGACGATTAAGGTCACAATTAGGGCGATTAGGTACATGACTTAGGGCGCACGGGTGTATTTTTTTATTCAGAATGTTAATACATTTTTGGGAATAAATTCCAATCACGTATTGGTGTTTGGAACTGAATGTGTGACACACAGTTCTTATTTGAATGTTATGCCGAATATTTTTAGTTATCGTTGGTGTATATGAAAACATTTAGACTGCCTCGTGGTCTAAGCAAGCTCAAAGCTAAGCATGCTCAACCACTGACGTGAGGTCCTGGGTTCGAATCCCGGGTCGGACGGAAATCGGCTGGGAGGATATAATTATATGAAAACATAGCTAGAATTGATATTATTATAAATAAACTATCTGCGCCGTGCGGTTTCACCTGCGTAACTTCCTCTCCCGTGGGAATATCGGGATAAAAAATAAATGTTGGATTCTGAGACCTACTCGATATGCACACATACACATGTATTTAGTAAGAGGTAGTGCCACACGGCATGCTTGCATGCAGTCGAATTGGGCCGGCACGACCGGGGACGTACCTCTCGCTTACACGAGACCGGCGTAAAGTGACAGCTGTGCTGTCGCGTTTCGTGCGGTGTGTAAGTAGCCGGTGGCCCATTGAGGTGGGAGGAGAAAGGAGGGCAGCGCATCTGTATAGCCTCTATGCGGATATTTGTGGGCGTCGGTAGTCATGAAAATGGCTCCGACTGCTCGATTGCCCTCCTATACCATAAAAAAAAAAACACAAATTTCATGAGAATTGGTCCAGCCGTTTCGGAGGAGTGCAATCACGCACACTGTGACACGAAAATTTTATATATTAAATTAAATGTCTATTCCATGACGGTTTCATTTTTTTTTTCTAAGGAGGTAATTTTCAGAGATACCTATACAGGGTTGGTTTTTGGTCACCGGCCAAATTTTCAGGTTTGGTTCGGAATCAATAATACTTTAGATTTATGAAATAAAAAATATTTAAAAAATTATTAAATACAATTTCTTTGTCCCATGTTGTAAAACATATTTCTTGGTGACCACGTGCATCACACTCGCGACTCACGGTAGACCGACGTTACTGACCTTGAAGTCGATACATTTCGTGTAAGAACAACAAATCGATCGATTACTGCAGTGTCAGTAGCAGCAAAGATAGAGTTAGAGGGAAAGAGTTAAAGAGAGAGAGAGAGAGCAAAAAATAAACAGAGATAGTGAAATTATTCTCATAAACAATATCGTTAAGGTAAGCAGTTTTCGTGTCGACTGTACCGCGCACACTTGCTATTCAATACGCGAGCGGATGACGCGGACATTTCTTATCACAATGAGTAATCCAACGTGGACGAACATCATTGACTTGAAAACAATCGAACATCGTATTGTCATCAATTAAACATCGGATCGACGAAATCGACGTGGTGTGTAAGTAGCCGGTGGACCGTGGAGAGAGAGTGGAGAGAGAGGAGGAAGGAGGGCAACGCATCCGGGGGTCGGAGGTTATGAAAATGGCTCCGACTGCTCGTTTGCCCCCTTATACTGTACTAAAAAAAACTATAACATTCGTATATTGTAGTTTTTTTTTTAGTATCCATAGGGAAAAAACGAAAAATGAAATCTACTATGTAAATGTGAGATAATTTTAAAAGGACTGCATTGCAGCCAGCTTGAGCTGTCTTGACTGGGGAGGTACCTCTCACTCACAAAATAGCGCACACTTGGGGAGGTACCTCTCGCTCACAAAATAGCGCACACTTTGGGAGGTACCTCTCGCTCACAAAATAGCGCACACTTGGGGAGGTACCTCTCGCTCACAAAATAGAGCATACTTGGGGAGGTACCTCTCGCTCACAAAATAGCGTACACTTGGGGAGGTACCTCTCGCTCAAATAATACCGTAGGTACACTTATAGATAGACTAGGACATCGAGTTTAGTGTGGTCTGTAAGTTATCTACTACACTCTGCAGCTCTTACCTTACCCCATTAAGTGGTCTAGATGGATTTTTTAATTTTTAAATATATTTTACCATTTATGCTGCTGCTGTCGGTGTCGCAGCAACCTTTAGCCTTTTCCGTGTGTTATAACTATATTATCGGGGTTTTTTTTTTTTTATGGTCCCTTACAATGTTATGATAATATAGTTACTGATTGCTATATATTATCATTATCATCATATCTATCATTATACCATATCATTCTATCTATCAAGGAGGGTAACGCATAACCACGAACTATGGTGGTATGTTAGTGCGTCGGTTGTTGCCAAAGGCTCTTATTGGCCATTGTGCGTTTTTATAAACCACAAGAACAGGAAAATACAAAGTTTAATATTTTGCGGATTTCATCTAACAATCTATTAAAAATATAAAAAACGCACACAAAAGCGAACGTTTAGCACGAATTAACAGGTCAGGTGTGGTAATAACAAAATGTTAAAAAAGTAAAAAAAAACAAGTAAAACGCGGACACGCCTACGAAGGGTTCCGTAATAATTTTTTTTAAAAGGTTCGTTTCAAAAGATAGATATTTTCATCAAATTTATATCATGATTTGTGCAAACAAATTTTAGTTTTTTATGGATTATATTTATTTTTTCAACTTTCATCCTCCGTAGTTCAAAAGTTAGAGAGAACACACTTTTTACCCCTTTTTTTAGAAACTAATTTCTTACATTTTATTGCATTAGAAACCTCAACACCATTTAGAAATACTCATCTAATGACAGCCCTGTACCTAATGGTCTTCAATTTTATTTTTTATTCCTCATTTACCACAATATAAAGACTGATATCCCCATTAGTTTTATTTTTCAAAATCTTGCTACATAATTTTGTTGAGGTTAATTTTAGCAGAATACATAAAGGAGAGCTCAGATTCGTATTGTAAAGCTATTGGTCCTAATTTTGTTATCTTGGAGTGACTATTCAGTATCTGAACAAAAAATGTTGAAGGTCAAAAAATTATATTCGAGCAGCAAAAGAAATGTACGGGCAAACATTAAATATTAACCAAAAAATTGTGAACGTTTACATAGCTCCAATTTGGTGCCTTGCGAGTCGCCCTTCAAACAAAAATTTATTATTTATTACAATAAAACTACTTCATCCGATTTTATTGAACGGTACTTAATTATTTATCAAACCCGACGTTTCAGAAGCTAGAATAGAATAGAAATAAATTTATTCAATGCTCCATAAAACAACAAGAAACAAAATGCAACACAAAATATAAATACATATTACAAAAAGACAAAAAAAAGAATTGAAATACTTCTTAAACAAAAAAAAGAACAATTTAATTCCTTGTTACATTTTATGCAATGTGAGGAGCACCGAAAGGACGCTACTTTACAGCTACAATGGTGATAATAAGATTGATGTGACAGATTTCCTAATGTCACAAGTTATTAGTGCCCAAAGAATTATAATTAGTTGTTCCAATTAACTTAAGCACTAAGACTACACAGGCGATGATTTTTCTCATATCCCTACTTCGATATGAACGTTTTTTTTTTAATTCTCTAGTAGTAGAGAAAAGAGAGCAGCGCATCTGTATAGTCTCTATGCGGATGTATATGGGCGTCATAAAATGGCTCCGACTGCTCGTTTGTCGTAATAAAAAATATGCCATAAAAAAGGAGTGTCCAAAAAAATATTCAACGCTTACCAGGAATGAGCAGAGCGGGGGTCACGCAAAAACAGAACAATATCACACGCCACATTTCACCGCCTCAGTGTGACTGGACTTCTTGTCCTGGATTTAAAACGTGTGTCGCCTGCCCTGCCGCTTCTATATACTCGCAGGCCTCATTACAATACGGCATACTAAGCACCCACATCACGTCCTACATTTTTTATGGACCGAGAAATTGGCCTTAGAGCGTCAAGTGTCACTCATCACAGGTGAGAGAGGAGAGACGTACCTCTCGCTCGCGTGACGGCTAAGTGATTGATAAGATGCGTTTGAGGGGGGGGAGAGGACTGAAGATCCTCAGCATCAGATTTGCTTGTTGTATGTCCATGTCGGTCTAGGTCTAGTCGGTAGTCAAAAGTTAGTTTAGCTGTTAGTTTGCCCGCTAATACAAAAAAAAACTCCAATTTTTTTTTAGTGTAGGTACAGTCACCAGCAATAATGTATACACTTTAGGACCCTGTCACAATTACTTTCTTTGACAAGTCAAAGCAATAATATGGAATTTCAAAAATACAAATTATGACAAGGTATTTTAGTGTATACATACTATTGCTCGTGACTGTACATCGCAAACGAGAAATCGGAAACTTTTGATGGCGACCGACGCGACGTCATCATCTGTGTGTGTCTGTGTGTCTGTGTAGCGAGGACTTTCATCCTCCTTTCCCCACCTTTGCTACCGGAAACTCACAACTAGCACGAAACACGAGAGCCCAGCTGTTAGTATACGAGCTATATCGAGAGGTATACCCGCGGTAGTGCCGGCCTAATTACTCCAACGCAGCTTGTCACTACGTCGTATAATTTCTCATAATTCTGTTCCAGGGATAGAAAGGTATAAGTATTCATCTCTATATACATAAAATTCTCGTGGCTAAATGTTAGTTACCATTCTCCTCTGATACGGCTCGACCGATTATCGTGAAATTCTGCGTGCCTATCAGGTAGGTCTGAGAATCGGCCAACATCTATTTTTCATCTCGATATTTTCACGGGATAGTAACTTACGCGGGTGAGCGCATTTATATTTATCTGTTACACTGTAAAATATGTCTCATCCGACTAAATCAACGTTTGCTTTTGACACGCACAAAATTTGCGAATCGATCGTGTCTAGTAAAATAAATCTCGGCGGTTAGGTTTCTCGGTAATAACAAAATTTCTCAACCAATTATCCACTGTTTATTTAGTCCAGTTAGATGTACTTGGACTAAATAAACAGTGATTTCTATAAAAGTTCCATGTATGACCTAGATATTAAGACTAATAGGTAGTATAGCAGGGGTGGCCAACCGGTGGGTCGAGATCGACTGGTCGCTGGTTTAATCTCGAGTCGAACGCAACGAACATTTTTCTAGAAACGTGTAAGTGTTTGTTTATGGCATGTGTAAAGTGTACACATAACTAAATGTTTCCATGTATAAACCAGGTCATTGCTACATTTATGATCTATTATCTTATATATACATTATTGTTTGTTCAGGGCTCCCCACGCCATCTACACACTACGCCCTATGTCGCGGTTCTACATATATAAACTTAGGCATCCAGGTGACTCATGCCACTGTCATGTATCAAAAGTAGATCTAAAAGGGTTGAAATAGGTCGACCTAAGCCCGAAAAGACTTGGCCACCCCTGCTTTATAATTTAAACTTTCCCCTGGTCTAATGGGAAGCGTGTTTAAGTACAGATCGAGAAACCCCTAGTTTAAACCCCGGTCCAAACAATTGTTGAATTGACGGGCACTTGTTATCGGGGTTTCCGGGTTTCTAATATCTTTCCGAAGTCGGGAAGTTGGCGGTTTTGAACTGCCGTACCTCGTAGAGGAACGATCGATCATCCAGCGCCTGAGTTCTCTCCGATCTACGATACGATCGGACTCCGATAGATTCGAAAAAGAATAGAGTTATCTAATGGCTGCGCACACACTTGTGTACTATAATACCTATGTCTCGCGCAATTACCTAGTTTCTATAGAGGTAGCGATTAGCCGAAATTCAGACAGGTGGAGAATATTATTACTGTTAATTTATACTAGCTGCGCCCCACGGTTTCACCCGCGTAAATTTTGATCCCGTAGAAAATAGAAAATCAACCCATGGCATCCCATAGGAATCGTAAATTCTTGATTAATCTCTGTTTCTGTAATATATCATGGACGCGTTAGGGCGTGTGGCGCGTCAGAGTGACCGTGCGAAGTGATCACATGCGGGCGGCGATTAACTCGCAATGAATTTTCATATCGAGGACTATCTCTCCTATCTACTCTGAAACGAGCTGTTCATTTACCCCCCTAGGTATGAAAATGACCCCTTGTCTTTTTTAGAGCTAGAGGGGGCGAATAGCCGGAGCCTTTTGATGACTACCGACGCCGATGGAGAGGTTTTACAGAGTTACCCCCTTTCTAGCACTTCTCGCTAGCACATGGGTTCGTGATGATATAATAAATATTTGTTTGTGGAATGTGCATAACAATTACGCAGATGTTTGTGGGCTTCTGTAGATAGTCTTTGAAGTAATACAATGGCTCGTTAGTTATATACTATATGATAAACACGTACCGTTACTCATGGCAACAATTTACTTTAATAAAGTAAAACTTTAACAAACTTGAAACAAAGTTGTGTACAACACGTGTAATAGCAATAAATTAAGTAAAATAAAATACCAAGTAAGCCTACGAATTACCCATAAGGTACCCTACACACTGCGATCGGTCGCCGCAGGCTGCGCGGTTGATCGCTAGACAAAACACCGCTCACGTGCAAAACCGACGCGGACGCCGGACGGTCCGTATCAATGGGACATACAAGATTGACTTTTTAGAAAAGTTAGACTAATAAAAAGTTCAAGTAAAAGTACTAGAAGATGAAAGTCATAATAGAATAGAATTGAAAATAAATATTTTTTTATTCAGTAATCCTACATGCAATACAGACAGAACAAAAAAATATATTAAAAAGGATAATAAAGCTTACATACAACAACTTAAAAACTACTTCGTCATTATCGCCACAGCAGTGTAATGTGAGGAGCGCTGAAAAGGATGTCACTCGGTAAGCAACGGAGAACTTTAGTTCACACCGATTTTCACACAACCGACAACCGAAAGGTAAACCAGAAGGCAGTGACATCCTACTAATAGTATAAATGCGAAAGTTTGTATGTTTGTTTGTTTTTTTGTTTGTTTGTTTGTTACTCCCTCGTGCAAAAACTGCTGAACCGATTTTCTTGAAATTTGGCTCACACAGAAGGTAACTTGGATTAACACGTAGGATAGTTTTATCTCGAAAAAATGTTCATATGGGATGCCATGGGTTGGTTTTCTATTTTCCTCACGATCGAAATTAAATCGATCGAATCGTTCGAAACCGCGGGCCGTATATTCAAATATTTACACAAAATCCTAAATTTTATCTCACTATACTTTTACACACAATGCATCTAGATTCGTTCACAGCCACTACGACTATTTCAAGCAGATATTTTGGCATGCGAAGTCTCTAATAACGAAAAAGTCCCAGGCAAGCGCTTGTGTGTAGGTGCCTTAAAGGTAAAAGGACAGGACTTAAAGGACAGGAATTTTCAGTAATTGGCACCAATACCCATTGGAAATGAAAATTAACGAAATAGGGCAATGTTTTTTGATCCTGTTAATTATCGTCTAGTCCTGTAGGGCATTAGCATATATTTATGTTTATATAGGATCTCCGTGTGTACTTGAGGGTAGCCAACTTATTGCACGTGCAAAGTTTATATATACTTTGTGCCGTTGTGAATATATTGATAGGATGTGAAATATAAACTTTGTAAGTTCGACTCGAAGTTCGAACTGCTCGTTCATCCCCTTGTGCCAGTGTCTTATAATTTGTTGCTTGTACCCTTAGGGGCAGATGCGCATAATGTGATCACACTAAAGCGCTTCCATACTTTTTTACATTTGGAAAGAATAACGAGTATATTTACCACTGATCTTCAATTATGAAAATAGAACAGCTGTATATAAATGAGTTTTACTTTTTTATTTATTTATTTAATAATTAATGTACACAGGGAAAACATACATTACAACCTTAATATTATAAACACTTGTACAAAGGTACTACTTATCCCATAGTGAGATTTCTATCATTAGTCCTGCCACAGGAGAATTTGTATAATAAACACAATAATAGTGTGCACATCAAGTTCTTAATCTACAAAAATACTATATTATGAACTGCGACTAATAAATATATATACAATATACATACATACATAGATAAATAAATACATACAATAATATATTATATATCAATAAACTTAATAATCTTAATAACAAATATAAACATAATATAAATAATTCAGCATAATTTTAGATTTAGGTCTGATTTAAAAAATATTCTTTTAATTTTTTCTTAAAAAGTGATAGTGTCTGACACTCCCGGATTTCTACCATATGTAGAGAGTTCCATAGCCTAGCAGAATGGATAGTAAAAGAATGTGAATAAAAGTCAGTTTTATGGGCTGGTATCTGAATAAAATTACGTTTTTGCGGCCTACAAGAAGAGTCTTTGAAATTGGTCAAGGAAAAGAGCTCACGAAGGTAAGAAGGAGAAGAAGGATTGAACAGTACATTAAAAAGGAAACACAAATTACGGAAATTTCTACGGTGGCGGATAGGTAGCCACTGTAGCTGTTTAAGATAGTACGTCACGTGATCATATTTCCTTAAACTAAAAATAAATCTTAAACACAAATTTTGTAGTCGCTCCAGTTTGTTGAATATTTCCTCATTGGCATCGGGGTAGCACACATCGGCGTAATCGATAATTGGTTGTATAATAGACTGTGCAAGAGAAATTTTGTTGGAAAGGGAAGAAAGTTCTGAAGTGTTTTAAGGGAGTGGAAGGAATAGTGAACCTTTCTACTAATATCATTAACATTGTTGGCCCAAGAAAGATTAGAGTCTATTATAACACCTAAGTTTTTTGCGGAATCACTTATGGCAACTTGGGCACCGTCCAAAGTAATAGGTGGTAGAACAGTGATGTCTAGTCGACTACGAATACATGTGCTGCCTATAACCAATGCTTTTGTCTTCAAAGGATTTACAGTTAAGTCAAATGATTTAGCCCAATCTACAATGCGCCATATATCTTTATTAATGCGAGATATAGCCGACGTGGCGTCAGCTAATTTAAAGAGTCGGTAATTTGTAGGTCGTCAGCGTAAAGATGATAATTAGATGAAATTACTTCAGTTATTAAATTTATACATATAGAGAATAGAAGAGGAGTGAGTACGCCACCTTGAGGGACTCCTGAACTTAGATTGCACCAGTTAGAGTGATTCATTCGCCAAATTTGAGCCATAAGCGGACACACAGGGTGATCTTCACGTGGTGGCTCGTGGAGGAGGGAAGATGACAACGTTTATGTATAATCTGTAATGCGGATGTCTGTGGGCGTCGGTAGTCATGAAAAGGGCTCCGACTGTTCCTTTGCCCCTTGTACTATAATAAAAAAAGGTAAACGAGGGGCGACTCGTCAGCATCTCCGTGAATAATTTCAAATTGTCCGGATCAATTCAGATAAGCATTTGATTGCGTGTCTGTACAAATTAGTCAGGCATTAGACATTTCTTTCTACATTTGAGTGGCCAACACTCGGAAACGAATTGGTAATGGTAAACAATAGAAAGTCAGGTTTTACATCAAATTTTTGTATTTGTATTAATCCTAAAATATAAAATATAGCTTTTTATTTCTTTTCTATTCTCTCTTATGTAAGGATGTATTGGCTGGTCTGGCAATATGGCAACTACAGAAGTAAACTTTATGACTGACAAACAGGACAGGTAAGCAGGACACGGAGTGGCACGTAGAAAAAACGAATGAAAATCCACTAACTCTTTAAGAAAATTGAGCACACTCTTTATCCGGCTGATATTACGTTTCTGACGCCCACGGTGTAATGATACACAGGGTAATAATGATAATGAATTATAACAATTACAAACATATTATCATATCGGACATAATCTTTAATACGAGTGATTGCCGTACATTATCATTTATTACGAGGCTTTCACTAAAATGAACATAAAATAAACTATAAAGAAACAATTTTATCATACAATAATTATTTTGAAGGAATATCAATTACTATGATACCACTTTTATTTTATTAATGTAGTGCCGCTTTCAAAATAAAGATTTTTTTTTGTCCATTGTATTATTTTTTTTACAGAAACAAACCCAATTTATTTTCCATTCCTAGTAATAGTAATATTAGTAATAGTATATAGTTTATTCTTTATTGCTGAGAACTCGCCGATGTTTTACAAATAACCCAGTAATGCTATTGTTTAAAAGACCTAGTCTTTCAAAATGTGACACATCATGAGTCACACACAACCCAAGGGCATTTGCGAAGCCAAAGCAACCAACCATCTTATAATTTGTCAAACATAAGTTTGCGGGCGTACGCACTCAATTAATCGCAACATAGTATAAAACAAAGTCGCTTTCCGCCATCTGTGTCTGTATGCTTAGATCTTTAAAATTACGCAACAGATTTTGATGGGGATTTTTTAAACGATAGAGTGATTCAAGAGGAAGGTTTATATTTGTTATTTACATGTGTTTGTTATTTCATTATATTTGTTATTTCATATAATGACTCCATTTTTGAAGTCCAAAATCCACGCAGGCGAAGCTGCGGGCGGAAGCTAGTTTACTTTAAATTACAGACACAAGTTTTTAATGTTTTTTTCGTGATTAATGATCAATTACCAATTTTCGTTTATTATTCCCCTTGTCATGTGCACTTTTTGTGACAAATTTCATGATTATACCTTTTAGGTTTCTTGACAGTCCCGCCGACAGACAAAGTGGTCCTAGAAAATATACCCTATATTTTAATTTCTTTTAAGGTATTTTTGTTATATTTATACAACAAATAGTATTTAATAGCAGCCCTTGAAAGCCCTTGTAAGAACATGTTCAAATATAAGTAATTAAGTAGTATTTGAGATAAAAGTAAGAAAAACACTTATTAAGCAAAGTCTCAAGGTCGAAAGTAATAAATCTCTTCGAGGTTTTTCAGAGCCGTTAAATCCTGGACTTACTCGCAGGATTACTAGTGTTGGCGCTTATTAAATAAGCCCAATAAAAAGGATGAAGTCGGATGTTCATAATGGATTGTAAAGAACGACATAGGTAATGAAATTCGTAAATGGCGGAGCAAATTGGGAACGTAGGTATGTACCTAATTATCGCAATTATCGTTGCCAATTTCCTTTACAGTATTCAATTCTCAGCAATTAGTAATTATCTTCAGAATCAAAAGCATTTTGGTATTCTAGCGCCGAGTATCAGTTACCTACATCGACATATTATTAACTTTATTATACAGTTTGACTGACTAGTGGTTTAGTCGTAACTCAACCACAGTCGTGATATTTCGGGTTCCAACCAAAAAATGCTGTTGGGATATTTCAATATCTAGCAACACTCCAAAGTTAGGAAATTGGCGGTGTTACACCCCCGTGCCTCAGAAAGCACGTTGAGCCGTCCTGCGCCTGATTTCTCTCCGGTCGTGTCGGACTCCCGGCCCATCGGAATACAAGAAGAACTGGATTTGAATCCCTCTGCACTGGAATCTAAGCACACACTTGTGCACTATAATATGTCCTGAGCAGATGGTTAGTTTCACTAGATATAGGCACAGATTAATAAAATATAGGCCGCCGTAGTCGCCGAAATTAGCCTTGGATGACATTATAAAAACCGTTAGGTGTAAATTACGCGATATTTTATTATAATTTATGTTACTGGATTCATAAATTTAAAAACTTTGAGTGACTTCTTAATTTGATGATTACTTTGTATTGAAAAGGGTTCCTTTATGGGCCGACTGACTGACTGAGACCCTAATACATTTTGATTATTCTGTAAGTATTATAAATTATAATCACGTACCCATCAACACAAGAAATATTTATAGAAAACCTTTTTAATAATTCGCATGATTCTTAAGTGTTTTGTGGATGAATATGGGTCCTGAATCCGAATTCAATTTTATTTTTTTTTTCTAGAAGTCTGGCCATTTCGCCGAGGCCAGCCTGTCGATAGAGGGATCCTGTTAGTTGTTCAACCGGGACCCTTCAATTATGGCGGCTGAAGGCACCCACAGGCTTAGACGGAATTGCACTGAGTGTCAAGTCCGACACAGGTCTAGGAGCCACTAGCGCTACTAGGTATTGTAACTAAATGTATTCCCCTGCGTCAACAAAAACAGGGATGTGCTGGTCTGAAACGATCTTTTCAAATATCGGATCGTCAGGTATACGATTCGGCGATTTTCGGATCGAATCGAAGCTATTTGTGCTCCTATAAGCAGCTTAGTTTTCAGATTACTCTCTAGTAGCTTCGTCACCGGAGTGGTTTTCCTCGTTTACCATCTTGAAATGCAAGTCGCTACACATTAAATCCACACTGTTTGTGAAAATCACTAACGCTTAAATCTTAGACTTCGAAGACAACGAATTATAAGCGCCATAAAAAGGTTTAAATTTAAAGGTTGTGCTTGGCTTCCAGTAAATTTTGATTCACTTCCCAGTTACTTATTGAGCCTTTAATTTTGCATGCTCCATGTGTGCATGTGTAAATTGGATGACTGTGCAATATTGGTGGCCGTGAAAACTCACAAGCAAACTATTGCGATCTCATCGTGTTTGGGACTATGTGTTGTTGCATATTTTTTTTATAATTTCATTGTTTTTGACATCAATGTTAGTAAATGTCTAAATTTATATGTCTAATAAATTTTGCATTCCAATTAGATTTTCGATCGAATCTAAAAATCGAATCGACGACGCAGATGTCTCATCCCTAGATTAGAGCGCGAGCACAAAATGTATCACTCAAATGATTTTGCCACAAAGTTACATCTATACTGTCGAATTTAGTTCTGTCTGTGAGTTTCCGATGACCCATTACTGAGGAGGATAGAAGCTTTCTTCTTTCCTCCTCCGTACCGGGTCGTTAGATTCACCCAGTGACAGCTCGTTTGCCATAAAAATTATCTCTTGTTGCTGTAAAAGGGATTATTGGTGACAATTACCACGCGTGTCGACACGGATTGATCATCGTGATAAAGGAGAGAATTTGTAGTAGGTATAACCATACCACCGTACATAGAAATAATATTATGCTATCTCACCATCGGCGCCCGCCTTCCGCCATTTTGTGTAATTATGTGTCGTTTAGCGTGACCGCACAAATTATCTTTGATTAATCTGTGGCAATGATGGCCAGTTACAGCCGCGAGTGACAGTGGTGTGCCAGTGACAGTGGCGTGCCAGTGAGTGGCGTGCCAGTCAAATATAACAATAAACAAGCGGAGGTTTATATTAAAATACATGTTAACGTTATCACGCGAGGTGGTTCTAATATAAACTAAAAATAAAAAATAGAAAATAAAAATGCAAAGAAATGCACATTAAAACAAATGCGACCTCTCAGAATTTTGATGATTAAGTTTGATTTCCGAAAAAATATCAATTGTTTACTATATTTACAATATACATATGTATACATCAAATGAAATTATAATATTATATTTTATTTTTAATTTGATTCATATAAGTTCATTTTATATATAAAATAATATTATATACTTACATAATTATTTTACATTATTTACTATGTTATTATTATATCATTCGTTCTTACGTAAATATACGAGGTAAATCTACAAAAACAGTGTGAAAGTATAGTTTAATACTAAATAATAATACATTGTGTTGTAAAATGTTTTGTAGTTGTTAAACATATACCTAATGTAACCGCACAACAACATTAACATTAATTTTAGTTTATGTATCTAATGATTTACATAAACTAAAATAAATGTTTATAAATAACAAACAAAAAATCAATCTGTAAATTCAAAACATTCAAACGAAAATTAGGCTGTTTTATATTTCATACGCATTCCTCAGCGGTTTATGACGACATGTTAGATCTGGAAAATATTATGTCATTTTGTTAATATAAACGACTAATTGTATATATTAATTAAAAAGTGAATATTGCACAAAAAAAACAAATAAAAAACCTTCCCAATCGATAATGTTTTAGGTTTAAATAACAAATTGCACATACGTTATTGTATAGAGTTTAAAAAATAATCAGAAAAAGACAAACGAGAAATCACCTGATGGTAAGTGCCTAAGCTGATGTCTTGCTCTCTACCCAAAAATCACCCGCAAAAGCATTTTTATATGTGCGATACGTTCTGTAGCTTGAACAGTTAAACGGGTTTCATAAAATAGAAATATATTCGACCATAAGTACAGAGGTTCGACGCTCCAGGTGAGTTCACCTCTCATATCGATGAAGCTGCACTGACCTTCAGTCCTTAGCGTAATATCTTTCCAAAAAAAAAAAAAAGAAATATATTTATGCGTAGCTTCACAACACCACAATATAATAAAGACAAAATGTTGAATAGAAATAGAAAGCAAAAACAATAAGAAATTAAATACAATAGCTTTAAAACCACATAGTAGTTATCTGCTTAGTAGCGCAGTTAGGAGCATTCGAAAGGATGTCCCTCGGCATAGGACGGAGAAATTAGAAGCTATAGATTTTAGGCGAGAAAAAATTGTGCGAGATGTACCCTAGGTCGATTTTTACTTTAAGACCAGTGAAAACAATTCTAAATCTATGGTAAGACCTGGCTAAATTTGGTTTAGATTATTTTTTATAAGAATAGTGGGTCAAGAAGTAGTCGGATGTTCATAGATATGCACATAATTTGCTTTTGCTCTCATACAGATCGGAATGCATTAAAGCACTGGCACAGGGTCACGAGAAGTTTGGCAATCTGACTAGGATGGTCAATGCCACTAATAATATAAAGCTGAAGAGTTTGTTTTTTTGTTTGTTTGAACGCGCTAGTCTCTAGAACTACTGGTCCGATTAAAAAAAATATCTCAGTATTATATAAACCATTTAGCGAGGAAGGCTATTGAATAATTTTGAACAGACCGCGGTAAAAAAACGGATTCACGTAAACGAAGTTGCGGGCGTCCGCTAGTAATTTATACAGAGATGTTTTTATGAATTTTACCATTCAGAATAAGGTTCACTTTACGGAGTTAATTGATAATACTCGTTTGTAAATGGCAGTCACGACTTTGCTAAAATAAAACTTTTTTCCCAAATTTTTTTAGGATTTCGAATAATATCGCTATTGTTCTTTAATTAAGTCGGCATTTGTTTTTGTGATCAAATATAATTAAGTAACGTAAAGGTAAGAATAACGCCATAATATCTAAAATGACTATTGCAGTCATTTTAGATTTGGCATTATACTTGCATAAATATGTGGAAATACTACTACGAACGTAAAAACAATTTCTTTCCCATAATCTTGTTTGGCCTAGAAAACAAGTGTGGAAATATGGAAAAACACAACCGAAACATCCGCAAAGCTTGAGGCCATGTAGATACGTTACCCTCCTTCATCCCCACTGAAGGCTATATTTCAGTTACAAAAATTGTTAATGGAATAGGAGTCAGAAAATTGGCGGTGTTACACCCCGTGCCTCGGAGAGCACGTTAAGCCGCTGATCTTGCGCCTGAACTCTCTCCGGTCGGTCGGACTGCCGTCCCATCGGAATATGAGAATGAGTATAATATTATATCCTGCGCATATAGCGTCTTTATAGACGGCCGTCGTAGCCGAAATCGGCTCGGACGACATTTTTGTTGTATAATAAATAGAAACTTGTAGTCCCTGTGTAGACCAAGGACCTATAAGGTCAGTGTTAGTGAATACCTTTTCACCTTTATACTACTTCTATGTCAAGGGGTCTTACTGTCAGACTTGAATAATTACAAGTCTTATTGAATAAACTACTATCGTCAGTAGAACTAGGCCATACGTATTTACCTAGATTATGGTCTAGATTATATCTAGCGCTCGATTTAGATTACGGCTAACACTTGTTTATTAAATAAATATAATTATAGTAATTTTACACTAAGGTTTATAAATAATGTTATTACGTTTAATAAAAGACACGTAAAGTGACAGCTGTGCTGTCGCGTTTCGTGCGGTGTGGAAGTAGCCGGTAGCCCGGGGAGGTGGGAGGAGAAAGTGCCCTCCTTTGCAGTGCACATCTGTATAGTCTACGAGGATGTCTGTGGGCGAAGATAGTCATCAAAAAAGCCTCGTTTTCTCGTTTGTCCCCCTATTCTATAAAGAAGGTAGTGCCATGCTCCATTGCAGGCGAATTATCCCTGAACGACCGAGAAGATCTCTCTCGAGGCCGCACTAAAGTGACAGCGATGCTGTTGCGTTTCGTGAGTCCTAGCTTATTGAGATAGGGGAAGGAGGATACACATCTGTATAACCTCTACGTGGTCATGAAAAGGCTGCGGGTTAGAGAGGAGGAGGCCGAAGAGGCCTCCGCCCGCAGACGGCGGCCGGGGGAGCGAAGAAGGCGCTATCTGATGCGCCTCCAGTAGTTCCTCCGCACTCCTGTCGGGCCGGGATGGGATCCCAGTCCACTCAGGCACGGGACGGGACTGGGCCAATAGAGGCCGGGCAGTTCTTTAAGGAAGAAGTCTGGCCTTTTCGTCGAGGCCAGCCTGTCGCTGGAGGGATCCTGTAGCCTGCAGATCCGGGACTCTCCACTCAAAGCTGCTGAAGGCACTCGCAGGGGGCTTAGTCGGAAGGGGCACTCAAACGCCGAGCCCGACACTGTACCTAGGAGCTACCTGGGTTCCTTGGTAATTTGCATAATAAAAAAAATCATGAGAAGGCTCCGACTGATCGTTTGCACCTCGTGCTATGAAAAATCTCCGAGGTCGAGGTTTCCATGCACTCGAATAATATTGATGTAAAGTTGTAAAAACATATTATGAAAGCAAACGAGCAGTGGGAACCAAAAGATGATTACCTACACATGAAGCGCAACGTAGCTCTCACTGGCGCGCCGGCCAAGCTTGGCTACCATGTAGCATGACTACGTCATAATTTAACTCTTTTTTTGGGGGGCAAACGAGCAATCGCAGCCATTTTCACGACTACCGACGCTCACAACATCCGCATAGAGGCTATACAGATGCGCTGCCCTCCTCTCTCCTCCCATCTACGGGCCA
>LUGF01047365.1:184725-196432 GCA_001625245.1 Calycopis cecrops
AAAAAAAAAAAAAAAAAAAAATACAGACAAACATACATTTTTCCATGTATAGATATAACAGGGCTTTGCTGTAATTGCTTTCGTTGCCATGGCAACATGGAATAACACGGAGAAATTACCACACAAACCTCACGAATATAAGCGTATCAATTACTTTTAACACGGTGTTATGGATGGGCAAACGAGCAATCGGAGCCATTTTCGTGACCGACGCCCATAGACTGCCGCTCAGATGTTATACAGATGCGTTACCCTCCTTCCCCCTACCCTCTCCATGGGCCGCCGAACACTTACACACCGCACGAAACGCGACAGCACAACTGTCACTTTACGCCGGTGTCGTGTAAGCGAGAGGTACCTCCCCGGTCGTGCCGGCCCACGTCGGCTGTAATGCAGCGTGTCCTTCTCTTAGGTCAGGTGATTGTATCAATTGTCTGAGAGGTACCTCCACGGTCGTTGCGGCCCTATTCGGCGAATATAATCAGAAACATAATCAGAGACACTGCATGTCCTATTAGGAACAAGCTTCTAGACTGCCACGCTAACTAGCGGCCGAAATGTGAACCTTGTGCTAGCAAATTTACAAACAATAGATTTTAATGGCACTTCGTAATACGTATGATATGACATATGTCAACATGTCATTGTCATTGTGTTTTGCTAGCACTTAATTCCTAAAATGATCACTAGGGCGCGTTAAGTGCTGCCTCTATGTTTCTTGCGCAGTCCCAAATACTCTCCTTCCCGACTCACCAGAGTCTGGTGAAGTTAACTCAAAATCAAACTAAAGCTTAAGAAAAATATTTTATTATTCAATATAATAATATTCATCATATTATTACTCTACTGCTAGACACAAGACATAGTAATAAAATCTGATTTGGTATAATAAAATAATAATATATGAACATAATTAATTAATAATAAAGGAAGATAAATTATACAAATAAAATGTTTTCGACAAATGCAACTCTTGTGCTAATTTCCTTATTATAAATACGACTTTTTATTTATTTTCTTTTATGTTTTGCACGAAACGTGAATATTAAACAGAAATATTGTAATATATGCACATTGCACAACGGCATATAAACAATTGGAGAATTTTCATGCAACCTCCATAGATATACAGGGATTCTGACAGATACACATTCCAATGTGACACCAGAAACTTACAAACTTTACGAAAAAATATCTAGAGGAACTCATGGTGTGAGCGATAGCCGTACCTGCCCGATCGGACACAAAAGTGACACACCACCACTCTTGGCATATTAAATAATTATATACTTAATTATGTTTTTGTAAGAGGTAGTGCCACACTGCATGCTTGCATGCAGCCGAATTGGGCCGGCACGACCGGGGAGGTACCTCTCGCTTACACGAGACCGGCGTGAAGTGACAGCTGTGCTGTCGCGTTTCGTGCGGTGTGTAAGTAGCCGGTGGCCCATGGAGGTGGGAGGAGAAAGGAGGGCAGCGCATCTGTATAGCCTCTAAAGTCTATGCGGATGTCTATGGGCGTCGGTGGTCACAAAAATGGCCCCGACTGCTCGTTTGCCCCCCTATATCATAAAAAAAAAAAATGTTATATTTTCAATTCGCTTGAAAGGACAACGGCGAAGTCCCATAATTTCTGTTGCGTCTTTGCGACGTCATGAAAAAAAATATTAAAATACAGAGATTCTATTATTTAATATGTCTTAGCAACTAGGATCATACGGAAGGATTTCAAGATATTTCGGTTTGAAGTTTTAAAGTAACATTAATCAAACAAGTCATTGGTTTAAAAACATTAAGAAATTTTTTAGAATAAAATAAATGTTAAAATACGTGAAACTAATGTAAATTAGCTGCATGTATGTAGTTAGAAGGAGCAAGGACAACATAAAAAGAATGAGGAAATAATATTTGGCCAAACAGACGTCATATCTTCAGTAAGAGGTAGTGCCACAGTGCATGCCTGCATGCAGCCGAATTGGGCCGTCGCTTACACGAGTGTAAGTAGCCGGTGGCCCATTGAGGTAGGAGGAGAAAGGAGGGAGCATATCTGTATAGCCTCTACGCGAATGTCTATGGGCGTCGATAGTCATGAAGGTTCCGACTTCTCTTCGACTTCGACTCCTTACAAATTATATATTTTTCAATTAGCATTCAAATACTGCTAAGCGATAAAGACATTTTCATTAAGACAGCCTGGATTACGGCTAAGTCTGTTTTATGTCCAAGTTACTGTGGAGCGATTAAGGTCTTATTACGAGTGCCATCCGTCCCCGTCGGCCCAGATACATTAATCAAAACTGAGCGGAACAGATGCTTCGGAGATAAATAATATTGTGATTTATGTTGAGTTATTGACTAGAGATAACGTGAAGTGACAGATAAGCTGTTCACACATTACAACGACTCGACGCCGACTCAGCGTCAATTCAACTGCGAGCTTTATGTTATCTTTAATAAATATAATAAATCTGTAGAAGGGTCAATTCTGTACATTGAAAATATTGAAAAAATAAATAGCAGGGGGTGTTACTGGATCGATACCAAACCCAAATATGCGATTAAAAAAATTTTTGTCTGTCTGTCTGTATGTTCAGGCATCAAGTGAAAAGTAACGGTTCGATTTCGATGAAACTTGGTATAATTATACCTTAATATCCTGGGCATAAAATGGGATACATTTTATCCTGGAAAAATACGTAGAAAAAAAATAAATCCATCCACGCGAAGACCGGCATCCGCGCGGACGGAGTCGCGGGCGGAAGCTAGTGTTCAATAAGCGTGAATTTGTCACTTTGAAGTTAAAGGACGCACATACGACGCTTGGCACAGACATCCACAGAGAGGCTATACGAATATGCTGCCCTCTTTCCTCCTCCCGCCTTCATGGGCCACCGGCTACTTACACATCACACGAAACTCAAACTTCGCACGCCCCCCTTTTTTTATTGAATCGGGGCGAACGAGCTCTCGGAGCCATTAGCCGCGACTAGTTGCATACACATAGTAAATAACCAGGAAGAGGTAGTGCCATGCTGCATAGGAGGAGGTAGTGCCATGCATGGTGCATGACACTACATCCTATGCAACGGAATTGGGCCGGCACGACCGGGGAAGTACCTCTCGCTCACTTGATACCGGCGTAAAGTGACAGCGTCGCTGTCGCGATTCATGCGGTTTGTGAGTAGCCGGTGGCCCATTGGGGGGGGGGGGTGATAGGAGGGCAACGCATCTGCGTAACAATCAAGCGAATGTCCATGGGCGTCGGTAGTCAAAGTCATCAAAAGGCTCCGATTCCTCGTTTGCCCCCTTATGCTGTAAATTAAAAAAACCATTTTAGGTATGCTTAACCCTACCAGTGTGACACCGGCTACTCGCAAGCCGCAAAAAACTCTATAGCATAGCATCACTTACGCTGTTATGTGTGCCTCCCCGGTCGTGCCGGCTCTATCCCACCACAGCCTGGCGCCATAACACGCACACTACGACACTTCTCGCATCCAACTCACAACAAGGAAGCAGATGGCAAAATACTCCAATTAAGTCCTGATTGTGTTATAATTATAGTCGAACGCGGATGTATAACTGCATTGTTTATCTGTATTAATTAATACAGTGGCACGTTTCTTGATGAATTCTGTTACAAATACCAATAGTCGGTTATAATTATATGGTATTTCATCATCAACAACTCTTATGCGTCCTGTTTTTTCTTTATTTTAATTTATTTGGGAAAACAATTGTGTAATACATGGTTACACTTAACAATAATACATAGATTAGGTCATTACACAATCAGCACCGTTTTCAACGGATTTTTAGAGAAAGGTTTAGATATACATATAGGGGAGTAACATGATTGTATTATTAAAAAAAAAAAAAACTTATAATTAATTAGTTATATAATGGATACAGAAAAGGGTTAGAACAATACTAGCTAGTGGCTTAAAGAAAATGTTTGTAAAGTCTGCCTCTTAAAACTATTTATGTTGTACAGTTCTCTTATGGCCTCCTAGACCACCAATTTGAAGCTTACAATAAAACTACTTTTACTTTTTTGGCGCGTTTTATTTAATTATTTAACAAGCCATACGTTTTAGAAACTATACAGCTACCCACGTCACGGGTGAACTACTTAAAACATCATTCATTAGAAGCTTCCTTTTAGTTCTTGCTTTTGCTTTAATAACATAACTTTTATAGACTGAAATGAAGGATGTTTTACATATATAAGTAGACTTTAAGGGCCTTATTAATAAAAATAGATTAAATTTACTCCAAGTATAAATCTAGAATCGGTCCAATTCCCTATCAGTAAACCATGGAATTTGACAGATAAATTGACAAATATTTGTTTAATACTTGGAGGAAAGTCAATCTATGTTCATTAATAAGTGAGTTATCCCAGTCATGATAGCTCATAGAGCTCTTCTAGCTCATGACCCGTGTCGGCCGCCTTTTAGCTGCCGCGCGCGAGCTGCACCCCTCCGTTAGAGGTGGGGAGTTGAGGACACCCGCTGTCCTCGGCCACGATAATAATAGCATAACCTATTAATCGCAATAGTCCGGTTTGCCTTCTCCCATTAGTCTGGGAAAGAAGAGGGGGTCTGTCCCCCTATCGACCACAAATACAGAGGCTTGAGTTCACACTCGCCTCTCATATCGATGAAGCTGCAGTGACCTTCAGTCCTCAGCGTAGATTCTATCTAAAATTGCAAAAAAAAAAAAAAAAGTGGGTTAAATATTAAATATGTTCCCTGCTCAAGCTTAATCGGCATAACGGATTGTCTTAAATTTAAAAATTATACGTTAGAAGCTCTTTGGATTTTTTTTTATAGTTTAAGGAGGCAATCGAGCAATCCGCGCCATTGTTATGATTACCTACACCCATAGACACCCGTATAGAGGCTATACAGATGCCCCCCCGGGGTGTCCCCCTTCCTCTTCCTCCCTCCACTGGCCACCGGCTACATACACAGCGCACGAAGCGCGACAGCACAGCTGTCACTTTACTCGTTTGTCCGATTCGTGTAAGCGAGAGGTATGCATGCAGCATGTACTTTTGTTAGAAATTAATTATTAATAACAACACATTAACTACTTTAGTCTTACAACGCCGAAAGATCGTCCATTTTCGTCCATTAGCGTGTGTCGGGGCTATTAGACCAGGTCAAGAGGAATTCCATCTGAGGACCTGCAGCTGGGCGAGACAGTTGCCACAAAAAAAGCTAGCGGGCAACATAATTGTTATTTTTTTTTCAATTCATGTTATTTATTATACGTATATTAGGTATATATAATACGATTATGACCTCATTTTGAAAAACTTCAACCGTACCACAGAAAAATACAGAAGAGTAACTAAAAATTGGAACAGTATAAAAAAGGAAATTGTTATCAACAAATAACTGTCCACTGAACTGCTTGAGTTTTGCTAGAAATGGCAATTAAAAAAGTTGCATAGGTTTCGAAACTACAGAATAAACGTGAAATACTGCGACCCAAAAGTTTTAATAACCGTTTCGCTGCGGCGAATATTTTCCAAAACTCTCAGCGGTGGCGGGCGGCGTACAAAAACGTCGTGACACGGCAGCCGTGTCATACGCCATAGAAGTTGACTACACGGCTACCGTGTCACCCGCCATGTGTTTAAACATTTGTTATTTTACACGTTTAGAGACTTAAACCATTCAGTTAAAGTTAAACCACGGGTGTAAACGGAAGGTTAAAGTTGTTTTGAGTGGTATTTGAAAAGATTTACCAAGTATTTTCCTAAATATGGAAGGTAAGCAATTTTATATTCAGATGTAGCAAACCTTTTTTAATAAGTTATATGTTATAAGATAAGAACCTACAATATTGAAGTGACTTTCCAAATTAAATTACGTTTATTTTATATTATGTTAAGCTTATTGTAGGTATATGGTACTTGTTAGTAATGTTTTTGAGTTCATTGAAGGTTCAGTTTTTGCATTCGTTTTCAGACCAATACAAGTTTATAAAACGATGTAATTATTTGACTTGTGAATGTTCTTAGTTGACTCTTAAATACTCATATCTGATGTTATTGACTTCATAAACCTAATACACAAAAAGGAATCATAAAGTTGTATTCCCACACTTTGTTTGAAAACTATAAAACAAACTATAATAAACTCGTCATTGTGCTTTAAAACACACCCATTCATTTATCTTTAGGGTTATTGTTCCACAGCCGCACTCACTATTTTTTGTAAGCTTTTTTATGCACGTTGTGAAGTGAGACCTGGCTGCAAAAATACTAGCCGATCAATTAAAGAATAAAATGTTTTTTTTATAAAGTTAGTACCTACATTATAAGAATTTTACCTTCATTATTAGGATTATTATAAAAGAATAAAAAATATCATTATGTGCCTGGACGAAATTTGTTTATAAGTTTTATGTATCTTGTAATAGTTATCTCATACTCCATTAATATAGTAACTGTAAGAAAATAGCTCTGGAGACGATATATTTAAGACTTATAAAGAAGGTTTTCCCGGACATGCAATGGTAGTATTTTTCTCGATATAAGTACGAATTTAAAAAAAAAACATTTCACACTGTCAATCGATCGTTCAGTGTTTTTGCAACCTGCTCTGCTCTAGTGACATTGTCTTAATGCGCCTAATGAAAAGTTATTATTGATACAGCTCATAAAAGGTTGACAATCCCTATTTTTTTCTATTTCATAGAATATTCGGAAACGAAGCATACAGGCTTGATGCTTGATGAAAATTATGAAAGTTATGTTCAGGGTTGAACCTTTTAAAATGTTATTTGAGGGAGATATAATCGATTTAAAAATGACACGACTCCCGTGTTTAGCCACACGTTAAAGAAATGTATGACACGGCTGCCGTGTCATCCGCACTGAAACGGTTCAATTATATCAATACGTCGTATCATCCGCTTCATTTATCCAGAAAGCGTATACGCGGGAATTTTCATTTTTTTTTCGCGGGGAAATGCATTTACGTACTGCCACCGGACCGAGGGGGAGGTCCTGTGGATATCTGTGGGACTCCCGGATAAACCGAATACCCACTAAAACCCCGCGGGTGCCATCGGTCGCCTATACTAAGGTGCCCCGGATCTGTCAGCAACAGGGCACACATACGCAGGAATACCTGATCGTAAGTAATGCCCATGTTTATCAGGAGGATAGAGCTGATGTGGTCCCGTTACGCGATACCCAATAATCTTCGTCTGAGTGTCCGTCCCCAACTCTAGAAAACCCCAAAAAAATTTAAATTAGGCAAATTTATATAATTGGTAAGAAGGAATATGCTGTATTGCAGCTCAATTGGGCCGCACAACCTTGGAGGTACCTCTCACTTACACAAGACCGGCGTAAAGTGACAGATGCACTGTCGCGTTTCGTGCGGTGTTAAGTACGTTGGTCCATGGCGTTGGGAGGAGGAAGCAGAGCAGCGCATCTGTATAGCCGGCGTCGGTAGTCAATAAAATGGCTCCGACTGCTCGTTTATCTGACTATACCGTAAAAAAATGGCAGCTCTTAATCTGTAGTATATAATAGCAGCCATTGCAATAAATGCTGCAATAACCTGTTATGCTTTTTACCACTGTACAAAGTACACAACTCACAAGCCAGCTAAAGTCCGTGTTTATAATTATATAATAACTGCTTCATTGCTCTTCCATTTTTTTCCTATAACACTGTGAATAGATAAATTAGTTTCGCAAGAGACCTTGACTGCCGCGTGGTTTAGCGTTGATACATGTTCAAACGTAGAGAATCCCGGGTTCGAGTGCCGGATTGTTCAAAAAAGTGTTATTAGGTTTATTTAATCTAATAACAATCCGGAGTCCAGAGTCAAGAATAGAGTTGTAGTCGAATTGGAGCGGTACTACCGTGGAGGTACATCCCGCAGACACGATAGCGGCGTAAAATGACGGGGCAGCTGTGCTGTCGTGCTTAGTGCGGTGTGTGACTTTCTGGTGGTCCCCGGAAGGGAAAAGGAGAGTAACGCATTAGTGTCATACATATCTGTGCGGATGTCACTGGGCTTCGGTAGTTGTATGTCTCTGACGGCGCCTTTACCGTTGTACTATTAAAAACGTTGGTGGTGTTATGCGCTCGTACCTCTAAGAGGACTTCTATTCGGAGATATTGGACTGTTGCCCCACTAGAGAACAAAGTGTGAAGTTTTGCACTATAATATGTACAGATGGCTTATCTCCACACATACATATACGGCTGTCTTTACTTGGGTTTCATCTACAAAATTGCCACAAATGATTTTTCATCCCATCAATTCGAAAACTCTCATTGGTTCGCCAAAAAGTGCGCCTAAAATAAGTGTTTTTGTTAGAAGGGTTTCGCAGGGTAATAATGAGATTTGAATTTGGAACGATAATTTTGCTTTAAAAATTACATCCAAAAAGATGAACCACAGACCAAAGAGGCCGGCACGGTAGAGTGCAGTACGCATCGCGCGAGGCATACTCGGCTGTATGGATAACTCCTTTGCCTTTTGAGACAATTAATGAAACAACAAAACAATAAATTTAACTAATAATTGCACAAATGTAAATATAAAGTTTTAATTGGGTATCTAAGTACATAATTTTATTATATCTACTAAAAGTAAAATGTATTATAAATAATAAACACGATTTACTTATTTATTTTTCTCATAGATAGGGATGAAAAGTGGAATATATCCCGCGGTCGCAAAATATTTTTACCTTCGAACGACGTACGTTGAATCCCTCGCTACATTCAGGATTCTACTTTAGAATCCCCCTTAGATTTCACAAAATTCAATCAAACTTTCGACCCCAATTCACAAACCACTAGGGAATTTTAGAAAAATCTTTCTTATTGTATAACCGTTCGTAAAAGCTTCCTGAATACATTTAGCTTATAATAGCTTAGTTCCTAAAACCTTCCTGAATAAGACTATTTACCTACTGTGCTGCAGGTATGCTAAATTTCGGCTTAGTCGCTCTAGTAATTTGAACTGTGTGTATTCGTCAGTATATTTAAGAAATGTATTTATAAGCCGAGCGTTAAATGCGTTATTGACTTATTGAACGATGAAACAATTCTTAAGTATTGACGTCATAGGTTTGACGGAACAAACTCCCGATTAGTCTATTAAAAACTGAAATGGAAAACGAACTACGATTATCGGTTTGACAGGTTCCGGCTACAAAATGATCACGCAATGCAGTTATTTAATAGTTCGAGTATGAAAAAGGTAAGTGACACTTTTTGGCGACACCACACACGAGACTTAGACGCAGCAACCGGCGACTTAGTCGCTTTTTAGACGCTGAATGCAGTGACTAGACACAGGGAGGGCACACTTCAAGACGCCAGACACGGCGACTTGGTCGCTAATGTACATCAATTAATATTTAAATGCAGTCGCGATACAATGGCACGACTCTACTGCGACCGGTCGCAGAGAGTCGCTGAATCGTGCGACAGCATCGATACCTGGTAGCAAAGTCGCCGGTCGCGACGTCTAAAAGTCTCGAGTCTGGTGTAGCCTAAAAGTGTCGCTTACCTTTTTCATACTCGAACTACTAAATAACTTCATTTTGTGATCATTTTGTAGCCGGAACCTGTCAAACCGATAATCGTAGTTCATTTGCCGGTTAAGTTTCTAATAGACTAATGGGGAGTTTAATCTGTGAAATAGAGCTTAGGAATGTATCGATTATTGCCTGGCGTACGAAATATGACCTTAAAGTTTTTCTTTAATTTGCTGTAAGTGACCTCTGCTTTTTGTAAAAATTAACAGTGTAATAAGGATATGTAAGTCGCATTTTATTTAAATATGTTCTTGCGGCGCTAGCTGAGCCATTTGGATTCACTCGAGTCATATGATTAATAAACAAACAATTTGAAAAAAAAATAATTAAAAATGAAAATATTTCAAGCACACAATAAGGAGTTTAGTGTTTACCTCCGCTATTTCCTCGCAACATTTGATTTTATGATGGTATTTAGAAACAGAGGTAATTGTAAAACTCAAACCTTTTAAATAATATCACAAAACGATCCCACATTATAATAATAACAAGAACGGAAACACTTATATAAAATCTGAAACACGAGGAGCTCGAAATAGAATCGCCATTTATATTATAATTAGATACCTATATTGGAAGGTTTGAAACGTATTTATATCTGTTATAATTCTAATATCTTTAACCCAGGCCTTATCTATTGGAATATCGGTTAGAGAGAACTAACATTGTGACACGAAGATTTAAATAATATATAATATAATCTATATTCTATAAGGGGCGCCTTTGTGTTTTCTGGTGCGCCTTGCTGTTGGTAAGGGAGCTCCATGCTCCACGTGGACCGTGTCCGACGTCCGTGTTACCGTCGTACGGTGCAAGGAGAAAACTAGAGCTTCCCACCCAGTTGTTTCCCCGGGCGGCTGGGTATCCGTGAGGATTACCCACTAAAAAAAAGGTGTAAAAGTCCAGGAATGTTATTATTATTATTATCTCATTTCATCGGCTATACCGAGAACGGGTACATCAGTATACAGGTCATCACAGCCTTGGCAGCGGCCTCGCGCGATAAGGTCAAATAAAATATTCTTATTATGCACGTTATGTACGCTTTTTATGATATTTCTCGTTTTATTGTGTATATTATGCATGCGGCGTATGTTAATTGGGCAAGACAAATGCAAATCTATAAATACACACTGTAAAACTTATGGGCGCCGGTAGCGGGGTGCAAGGGGGTGCAGTTGCAGCGCCCTGTCGGGAAATTAAGTGTTAGAAAAAAGTAACCATTGAAAAACTATGTATTTGTCATTGTCAGAGAGATCGGAGAAAAAGTACTTAATACTCGTAAAACTTGTATAGTGGTTAATATTATGTATAGATACAGATGCACCTTCCTGAAAATAATTCTGGTTGCACCCATGGTAAAACTGTTTAAGAATATTTGAATTCCTTAAGTTGACGCGAATGTTACACATTGTAATAAAAGAAGAAAAGAAAGGAAGAAAGAAAATAGGGTTTGTGCACACGATCAATTAGATTTCAACTCATACCTACTAATATTAATTTTCACTATGTGCACAAAGATAGAGAGACACTGCATATTATGTGCACAAAGAGTGTCTGGGAGAGATTGCTACTTAAGCAATAAGACCATTATTGCTTAAGTAGCAATCTCTGCCAGACAACCTTTGCTCATAGGACGGTAACAATATTAAGTAGGTAACACAAAAATGGCAAACATTTTTACTACTTTAATAGATTTTATCGCAACGTCTTCTGAAACGCCTGGATTGTAAAACACGCAAATTAACCACGATAAAATTCGTTTAAGTAATTTTATTACAAGAAAATCTAAAGTTAAGCCGTTGGGAAGTTGGAAGGACTTTTGGAGCGGTTCAAAGGTTAAAAAGACATTCGCACTGAAAACTGAAATTGGAATTTCAATTTTAATATGCATTCGACTTGCCGACAAGTTTAGTAGAGCTAGTGACGGCTATTTTCAATATTCTATATATCGATACGATATATTTCGACCAGATATATAATTTTGATACATACTCCATATATCAAAATTATATATCTGGTAACTTAATTCATTGTAGCGTATAGAAAACGGTCGTCAGTTATATGTACAATAAATATCCAATAACTGACAAGACAATTTCTCATCTCAAGAATCCTTTAC